>SZWC01002706.1:22457-50155 GCA_023375785.1 Penium margaritaceum
CTTTGTGCATAAACTTAGTGCATAAACTTTGTACATAAACTTTGTGCATAAACTTTGTGCATAAACGTTGTGCATCAACTTTGTGCATAAACTTTGTGCATGAACTTTGTGCATAAACATTGTGCATAAACTTTGTGCACCAACTTTGTGCATAAACTTTGTTCATAAAATTTGTGCATAAACCTTGTGCATAAAATTTGTGCATAAACTCTGTGCATAAACTTTTTGCACAAACGTGCTGCATAACATTTGTGCAAAAACTTTGTGCATAAACATTGTGCATAAACTTTGTGTATAAGCTTTGTGCATAAACTTTGTGCATACATATTGTGCATAAACGTTGTGCATAAAATGTGTGCATAAACGTTTTGCATAGACTTTGTGCATAAACTTTGTACATAAACCTTTTTCATAAACTTTGTGCACAAACGTTGTGCATAAACTTTGGGCATAAACGTTGTGCATAAATTTCGTGCATTAACTTTATGCATAACATTTGTGAATAAACCTTGTGCACAAACGTTGTGCATAAACTTTATGCATAAAATTTGTGCATAAACTTTGTGCATAAACTTTGTGCATACATTCTGTGCATAAACTTTGTGCACAAACTTTGTGTATAAATGTTGAGCATAAACTTTGTGCAAAAACTTTGTGCATAGACTTTGTGCATATACTTTGTGCATAAACTTTGTGCATAAACTTTGTGCAAAGGCTTTGTGCATAAACGATGTGCATAATGTTTGTGCATAAACATTTGGCATAAACTTTGTGAATAAACTTTGTGCATAAACGTTGTGCATAAGTTTGTGCATAAACTTTGTGCATAATCCTTGTGCATAAACTTTGTGCATAAACTTTGTGCATAAACGTTGTGTAAAAACTTTGTGCAAAAACTTTGTACATAAACATCCTGCATAAACTTTGTCCATAAACTTTGTGCATAACATTTGTGCATACACTTTGTGCATAAACATTGTGCATAAACTTTGTGCATACACTTTGTGCATAAGCTTTATGCAAAAACTTTGTGCATGAACGTTGTGCATACACTTTCTGCATAAACTTTGTGCATAAACATTGTGCATAAACTTTGTGCATAAATGTTGTGCATACACTTTGTGCAAAACCTTTGTGCATAAACATTGTGCATATACTTTGTGCATAAACTATGTGCATAAACTTTGTGCAAAAACGTTGTGCAACAACTTTGTGCATAAACGATGTGCATAAATTTTATGCATGAACTTTGTGCATAAACTTTGTGCATCAACTTTGCGCAGAAGCTTGGTGCAGAAACTTTGTCCATAAACTTTGTGCATAATCCTTGTTTATAAACTTTGTGCATAAACTTTGTGCATAAACTTTCTGCATAAACGTTGTGCATAACTTGGTGCATACACTTTGTGCATAAACGTTGTGCTTAAACCTTGTGCATACAATTTCTGCATAAACGTTGTGCATAAACCTTGTGCATAAACGTTTTCCGTAAACTTTCTGCATAAACGTTCTGCATACAATTTGTTCATAAACGTTCTGCATAAACTTTGTGCATAAACTTTGTGCATAAAAATTGTTCATTAACTTTGTGCATAACCTTTGTGCATAAACGCTGTGCATAAATATTGTGCATAAACGTTGTGCATACAATTTGTGCATAAATGTTGTGCATAAACTTTGTGCATAAACTTTGCGCATAGACGTTGTGCATAAATCTTGTGCATAAACTTTGTGCATAAACTTTGCGCATAAACTTTGTGCATAAATGTTGTGCATAAACTTTGTGCAAAAACTTTGTGCATAAACTATGTGCATAAACTTTGTGCATAAACGTTATGCATACACTTTGTGCATAAACTTTGTGCATACACTTTGTGCATATACGTTGTGCATAAACTTTGTACATAAACTTTGTGCATAAACTTTGTGCATAAACTATGTGCATAAACTTTGTGCATAAACGTTATGCATAAACTTTGTGCATAAACTTTGTGCATAGACGTTGTGCATAAATGTTGTGCATAAACTTTGTGCAAAAACTTTGTGCATAGACTATGTGCATAAACTTTGTGCATAAACGTTATGCATAAACTTTGTGCATAAACTTTGTGCATAGACGTTGTGCATAAATGTTGTGCATAAACTTTGTGCAAAAACTTTGTGCATAGACTATGTGCATAAACTTTGTGCATAAACGTTATGCATAAACTTTGTGCATAAACTTTGTGCATAGACGTTGTGCATAAATGTTGTGCATAAACTTTGTGCAAAAACTTTGTGCATAGACTATGTGCATAAACTTTGTGCATAAACGTTATGCATAAACTTTGTGCATAAACTTTGTGCATAGACGTTGTGCATAAATGTTGTGCATAAACTTTGTGCAAAAACTTTGTGCATAGACTATGTGCATAAACTTTGTGCATAAACGTTATGCATAAACTTTGTGCATAAACTTTGTGCATAGACGTTGTGCATAAATGTTGTGCATAAACTTTGTGCAAAAACTTTGTGCATAGACTATGTGCATAAACTTTGTGCATAAACGTTATGCATAAACTTTGTGCATAAACTTTGTGCATAGACGTTGTGCATAAATGTTGTGCATAAACTTTGTGCAAAAACTTTGTGCATAGACTATGTGCATAAACTTTGTGCATAAACGTTATGCATAAACTTTGTGCATAAACTTTGTGCATAGACGTTGTGCATAAATGTTGTGCATAAACTTTGTGCAAAAACTTTGTGCATAAACTATGTGCATAAACTTTGTGCATAAACGTTATGCATACACTTTGTGCATAAACTTTGTGCATACACTTTGTGCATATACGTTGTGCATAAACTTTGTAGATAAACTTCCTGTATAAACTTTGTGCATAAACTTCGTACATAAACATTGTGCATAAACTTTGTGCATAAACCTTGTACACAAACTTTGTGCATAAACTTTGTGCATAAGCTTTGTGCATAACCTTTGCGCATAAACTTTGTGCATAAACTTTGTGCATACACTTTGTGCATAAATGTTGTGCAAAAACTTTGTTCATAAACTCTGTGCATAAACTTTGTGCATAAACGTTTTGCTTAAACTTTGTGCATTCACTTTGTGCATAAACGTTGTGCATAAACTTTGTGCATACACTTTGTGCATAAGCTTTGTGCATAAACTTTGTGCATAAACTTTGTGCATAAACTTTGTGCATTAATGTTGTGCATAAAGTTTGTGCACAAACGTTGTGCATAAACTTTGTGCATAATATCTGTGCATACACTTTTTCCATAAACGTTGTGCATACACTTTGTGCATAAACGTTTTGCATAAACTTTGTGCATAAACATTATGCATAAACTTTGTGCATAAACATTTTGCATAAAATTTGTGCATAAACGTTGTGCATAAACTTTGTGCATACACTTTGTGCATAAATGTTGTGCATAAACTTTGTGCATAAACTTTCTGCATAACGTTGCGCATAAACTTTGTGCATAAAATTTGTACATAAACTTTGTGCATAGTCTTTCTACATAAACTTTGTGCATTAACATTGTGCATAAACTCTGTGCATACACTTTGTGCATAAACTTTGTGCATACACTTTGACATAAACGTTGTGCATAAACGTTGTGGATAAACGTTCTGCATAAACTTTGTGTATAAACTTTGTGCATGAACTTCGTGCATAAAAGTTGTCCATAACTTTGAGCATAAACTTTGTGCATTAACTTTGTACATAAAATTTGTGCATAAACCTTGTGCATAAACTTTGTGCATAAACCTTGTGCATACATTTTGTGCACAAACTTTGTGCTTAAACTTTGTGCATAAACGTTGTGCATAAAATTTGTTCAAAAACTTTGTGCATAAACTTTGTGCATAAACTTTGTGCATAAACCTTGTGCATAAACGTTGTACATAAGCTTTGTGCAAAAATGTTGTGCATAAACTTTGTGCATAAACTTTGTGCATACACTTTGTCCATAAATGTTGTGCAAAAACTTTGAACACAAACTCTGTGCATAAACTTTGTGCATAAACTTTGTGCATAAACTTTGTGCATACACTTTGTGCATAAAAGTAGTGCATAGACTTTGTGCATAAACTTTGAGCATAAATGTCGTGCATAAACTTTGTGCGTAAACTTTGGGCATAAACTTTGTGCATAAATGTTGTGCATAAAGTTTGTGCATGAACGTTGTGCAGAAACTTTGTGCATACACTTTGTGCATAAACATTGTGCATACACTTTGTGCATAAACTTTGTGCATAAACTTTAAGCATAAACTTTATGCATAAACTTTGTGCATAAAAATTTTGAATAAACTTTGTGCATTAATGTTGTTCATAAACTTTGTGCATAAATGTTGTGCATAAACGTTGTGCATAAACGTTGTGCATAAAATTTGTGCATGAACTTTGTGCATAAACTTTGTGCATGAACTTTGATCATAAACCTTTTCCATAAACTTTGTGCACAAACTTTGTGCATAAACTTTGTGCATAAACATTGTGCATAAACGTTGTACATAAACATTGTGCATAAACTTTGTGCATAAACTTTGTGCATAAACGTTGTGCATAAACTTTGTGCATAAACTTTGTGCATAAAATTTGTGCATGAACTTTGTGCATAAACGTTGTGCATAAACTTTGTGCATAAACTTTCTGCATAAATGTTGTGCATAAACTTTGTGCATGGACTTTGTGCATAAACTTCGTGCATACACTTGTGCATAAATTTTGTTTATTAATTTTGTGCATAAAAATTGTGCATATACGTTTTGCATACAATTTGTGCATAAACTTTGTGCATACACTTTGTGCATAAACCTTGTGCATACAATTTGTGCACAAACTTTGTGCTTAAAGTTTGTGCATAAACATTGTGCATAAAATTTGTTCGAAAACTTTGTGCATAAACTTTGTGCATAAACCTTGTGCATAAACCTTGTGCATAAACGTTGTGCATAAGCTTTGTGCATAAACGTTGTGCATAAACTTTGTGCATAAACTTTGTGCTTACACTTTGTGCATAAATGTTGTGCAAACCCTTAGTGCATAAACTCTGTGCATAAACTTTGTGCATAAGCTTTGTGCATAAACTTTGTGCATACACTTTGTGCATAAAAGATGTGCATAAACGTTGTGCATAAAGTTTGTGCATAAACGTTGTGCATAAACTTTGTGCATAAGCTTTGTGCATAAACTTTGTGCACAAATGTTGTGCATAAAGCTCCTGCATGAACGTTGTGCATAAACTTTGTGCAGAAACGTTGTTCATAAGCTTTGTGCATAAACGTTGTGCATAAACGTTGTGCATAAACTTTGTGCATAAACGTTGTGCATAAACTTTGTGCATACACTTCGTGCAAAAACGTTGTGCATAAACTTTGTGCATAAACCGCTTCCATAAACTTTGTGCACAAACTTTGTGCATAAACTTTGTCCATAAACGTTGTGCATAAACTTTGTGAATAAGATTTGTGCATAAATGTTGTGCATAAAGTTTGTGCATGAACGTTGTGCAGAAACGTTGTGCATAAACTTTGCGCATACACTTTGTGCATAAACATTGTGCATACACTTTGTGCATAAACTTTGTGCATAAACTTTGTGCATAAACTTTATGCATAAACTTTGTGCATAAACATTTTGAATAAACTTTGTGCAATAATGTTGTTCATAAACTTTGTGCATAAAATTTGTGCATGAACTTTGTGCATAAACTTTGTGCATGAACTTTGATCATGAACCTTTTCCATAAACTTTGTGCACAAACTTTGTGCATAACCTTTGTGCATAAACGTTGTGCATAAACGTTGTGCATAAACATTGTGCATAAACTTTGTGCATAAACTTTGTGCATAAACGTTGTGCATAAGCTTTGTGCATTAACTTTGTGCATACAATTTGTGCATGAACTTTGTGCATAAACGTTGTGCATAAACTTTGTGCATAAACGTTCTGCATAAATGTTGTGCATAAACTTTGTGCATAGACTTTGTGCATAAACTTTGTGCATAAACTTTGTGCATAGACTTTGTGCATTAATGTTGTGCATAAACATTGTGCATATACGTTTTGCATAAAATTTGTGCATAAACTTTGTGCATAAACTTTGTGCATAAACCTTGTGCATAAAATTTGTGCACAAACTTTGTGCTTAAAGTTTGTGCATAAACGTTGTGCATAAAATTTGTGCAAAAACTTTGTGCATAAACCTTGTGCATAAACTTTGTGCATAAACCTTGTGCATAAACGTTGTGCATAAGCTTTGTGCATAAACGTTGTGCATAAACGTTTTGCATAAACTTTGTGCTTACACTTTGTGCATAAATGTTGTGCAAAACCTTTGTGCATAAACTCTGTGCATAAACTTTGTGCATAAACTTTGTGCATAAACTTTGTGCATACACTTTGTGCATAAAAGTTGTGCATAAACATTGTGCATAAAGTTTGTGCATAAATGATGTGCATAAACTTTGTGCATAAACTCTGTGCATAAACTTTGTGCATAAATGTTGTGCATAAAGCTTGTGCATGAATGTTGTGCATAAACTTTGTGCATAAACTTTGTGCATACACTTTGTGCATAAACTTTGTGCATAAACTTTGTGAATAAACTTTATGCATAAACTTTGTGCATAAACATTGTGCATAAACTTTGTGCATAAATGTTGTGCATAAACTTTGTGCATAAACTTTGTGCATACACTTTGTGCATAAACTTTGTGCATAAACTTTGTGAATAAACTTTATGCATAAACTTTGTGCAGAAACGTTTTGCATAAACATTGTGCAGAAACGTTGTTCATACACTTTATGCATAAACGTTGTGCATAAACGTTGTGCATAAACTTTGTGCATAAAAGTTGTGCATAAACTTTGTGCATTAACTTTGTGCATAAACATTGTGCATAAACTTTGTGCATAAACAGTTTCCATAAACTTTGTACACAAACTTTGTGCACAAACTTTGTGCATAAACGTTGTGCATAAACATTGTTCAAAAACGTTGTGCATAAACTTTGTGCATAAAGGTTGTGCATAAACTTAATGCATAAAATGTGTGCATAAACTTTGTGCATAAACGTTGTGCATAAACTTTGTACATAAACTTTGTGCATAAAATTTGTGCATAAACTTTGTTCATAAATGTTGTGCATAAACATTGTGCATATACGTTTTGCATAAAATTTGTGCATAAACTTTGTGCATACACTTTGTGCATAAACTTTGTGCATAAACATTGACATAAACGATGTGCATGAACTTTCTGCACAAACATTGTGTATAAACTTTGTGCGTAGAATTTGTGCATAAACGTTGTTCATAACTTTGTGCATAAACGTTGTGCATAAACTTTGTGCATAACTTTGTGCATAAACGTTTTTTGCAAAAACGTTATGCATTAACTTTGTGCATAAACTTTGTCCATAAACGTTCTGCATAAACTTTGTGCATACAATTTGTATAAAACTTTGTGCATAACCTTTGTGCATAAACTTTGTGCATAAACGTTGTTCATAAACTTTGTGCATAAACTTTGTGCATAAACTTTGTGCATCAACGTTGAGCACAAACTTTGTGCATACAATTTGTGCATAAACGTTGTGCATAAACATTGTGCATAAACTTTGCGCGTAAACTTTGTGCATCAACTTTGTGCATAAACTTTGTGCATAAACGTTGTGCATAAACTTTGTACATATACTTTGTACATAGACTTTGTGCATAAACTGTGTGCATGAACCTTGTGCATAACATTTATGCATAAACTTTGTGCTTAAACTTTGTGCATAACCTTTGTGCATAAACCTTGTGCATAAACATTGTGCATATGATTTATGCATAACCTTTGTGCATAAACTTTGTGCATAAACTTTTTGCATAAACTTTGTGCATACACTTTGTGCATAAATGTTGTGCAAAACCTTTGTGCATAGACTCTGTGCATTAACTTTGTGCATAACCTTTGTGCATATACTTTGTGCATAAACTTTGTGCATACACTTTGTGCATAAAAGTTGTGCATAAACTTTGTGCATAAACTTTGTGCATAAATGTTGTGCATAAACTTTGTGCATAAACTTTGTGCATAAATGTTGTGCATAAATGTTGTGCATAAAGTTTGTGCATAAACTTTGTGCATAAATGTTGTGCATAAACTTTGTGCATACACTTTGTGCATAAACTTTGTGCATAAACGTTATGCATAAACGTTGTGCATAGATGTTTTGCATAGACTTTGTGCATAAAAGTTGTTCATAAACTTTGTGCATAAATATTGTGCATAAACGTTGTGCATAAACTTTGTGCATAAAATTTGTGCATAAACTTTGTGCATAAAGTTTGTGCATGAACTTAGTGCATAAACTTTGTAAATAACTTTTGTGCATAAACTTTGTGCATAAACCTTGTGCATAAACTTTGTGCATAAACTTTGTACATAAACTTTGTGCATCAACGTTGTGCATAAATTTTGTGCATAAACTTTGTGCATAAACTTTGTGCATACACTTTGACATAAACGTTGTGCATAAACTTTGTGTATAAACTTTCTGCATAAACTTTGTGTATAAACTTTGTGCTTAAAATTTGTGCATAAACGTTGTTCATAACTTTGTGCATAAACGTTGTGCATAAAATTTGTGCATAACTTTGTGCATAAATATTATTTGCAAAACCTTTATGCATAAACTTTGTGCATAAACTTTGTCCGTAAAAGTTCTGCAAACACTTTGTGAATACAATTTGTGCATAAACTTTCTGCACAAGCTTTGTGCATAAACTTTGTGCGTAAACTTTGCGCATGAACTTTGTGCACAATATCTTTGCATAAACGTTGTGCCTACACTTTGTGCATAAACTTTGTGCATACACTTTGTGCATAAACATTGTGCATAAACTTTGTAGATACACTTTGTGCATTTATTTTGTGCATGACATTTGTGCATAAACTTTGTTCATAAAATTTGTGCATAAACCTTGTGCATAAAATTTGTGCATACACTTTGTGCAAAAACTTTGTGCATAAACGTTGTGCATAAAGTTTGTGCAAAAACTTTGTTCATAAACGTTGTGCATAAACTTTGTGCATAAACTTTGTGCATAAACTTTGTGCATAAACTTTGTACATAAACTTTGTGCATCAACCTTTTCCATAAACTTTGTGCACAAACTTTGTACATAAAATTTGTGCATAAACGTTGTGCATAAATGTTGTGCATAAGCTTTGTCCATAACATTTGTGCATAAACTTTGTTCATAAAATTTGTGCATACACATTGTGCATAAAATTAATGCATAAACTTCGTTCATAATCTTTGTGCATACACTTTGTGCATAAACTTTGTGCATAAACGTTGTGCATAATCTTTGTGCATAACATTTGTGCATAAACTTTGTGCATAAACATTGTGCATAAACTTTGTGCATACACTTTTTGCAAAAACATTGGGCATAAACTTTGTGCATAAACTTTGTGCATACAATTAGTGCATAAAGTTTGTGCATAAACTTTGTGCATAAACTTTGTGCATAAACTTTGTGCATACACTCTGTGCATAAACGTTGTGCATAAACTTTGTGAATAAACTTTGTGCATAAACGTTGTGCATAAACTTTGTGCATAAACTTTGTGCATAAACTTTGTGCATAAATGTTGTGCATAAACTTTGTGCATATACGTTTTGCATAAAATGTGTGCATAAACATTGTGCATACACTTTGCGCATAAACTTTGTGCATACACTTTGACATAAACGTTGTGCATAAACTTTGTGCATAAACGTTCTGTATAAACTTTGTGTATAAACTTTGTGCATAAACGTTGTTCATTACTTTGTGCATAAAGGTTTTTTGCATAAACTTTGTGCATAAACTTTGTGCACAAGCTTTGTGCATAAACTCTGTGCATCAACTTTGTGCATAAACTTTGTGCATACACTTTGTGCATAAATACTGTGCAAAAACGTTGTGCATAAACTCTGTGCATAAGCTTTATGCATAACCTTTGTGCATAAACTTTGTGCATAAACTTTGTGCATACACTTTGTGCATAAACTTTGTGCATAAACTTTGTCCATAAATGTTGTGCATAAATTTTGTGCATAAACGTTGTGCATAAACGTTTTGCATACACTTTGTGCATAAATGTTGTGCATAAACTTTGTGCATGTACTTTCTGGATAACTTTGTGCATCAACTTTGTGCATAAACTTTGTGCATAAACTTTGTGCATAAACTTTGTGCATAAACTTTCTGCATAAACGTTGTGCACAAAAAGAGTGTGCATAAACTTTGTGCATACACTTTGTGCAAAAACTTTGTGCATACACTTTGACATAAAGGTTGTGCATAAACCTTGTGCATAAACGTTCCGCATAAACTTTGTGTATAAACTTTGTGCATGAACTTTGTGCATAAACGTTGTCCATAACTTTGTGCATAAATGTTCTGCGTAAACGTTGTGCATAACGTTTTGCATAAATGTTTTTTGCAAAACCTTTGTGCATATCTTTGTGTATTAACTTTGTCCGTAAACGTTCTGCATAAACTTTGTGCATACAATTTGTGCATAAACTTTCTGCATAACCTTTGTGCATGAACTTTGTGCATAAACTTTGTTCATAAACTCAGTGCATAAACTTTGTGCATAAAATTTGTGCATAAACGTTGTGCATAAACTTTGTGCATACAATTTGTACATAAACGTTGTGCATAAACGTTTTGCATAAACTTTGCTCATTAACGTTGTGCATAAACCTTGTGCATAAAATTTGTGCATAAATTTTGTTTATAAATGTTGTGCACAAACTTTGTGTAAAACCTCTGCGCATAAACTTTGTGCATAAACTTTGTGCATAATTATTGTGCATACACTTTGTGCATAAACTTTGTGCATACACTTTGTGCATAAATGTTGGGCATAAACTTTGTACATAAACTTTGTGCATAAACGTTGTGCATAAACGTTTTGCATAAACTTTGTGCATAAACTTTGTGCATAAACTTTGTACATAAACTTTGTGCATAAACTTTGTGCATAAACGTTGTGCATAAACCTTGTGCATAACTTTTATGCACAAACTTTATTCTTTAACTTTGTGCATAAACGTTGTGCATAAAACTTGTGCAAAAACTTTGTGCATAAACTTTGTGCATAAACCTTGTGCATAAACGTTGTGCATAAGCTTTGTGCATAAACGTTGTGCATAAACTTTGTGCATAAACTTTGTGCATACACTTTTTGCATAAATGTTGTGCAAAAACGTTCGGCATAAACATTGTGCATAAACTTTGTGCATAAACTTTGTGCATACACTTTGTGCATAAACGTTGTGCATACACGTTGTGCATAAACTTTATGCATAAATGTTGTGCATAAACTTTGTGCATAAACTTTGTGTATACACTTTGTGCATAAACGTTGTGCATGCACTTTGTGCATAAACTTTGTGCATAAACTTGAATCATAAACTTTATGCATAAACTTTGTGCATAAACGTTATGCATAAACTTTGTGCTTAAACGTTGTTCATACACTTTGTGCATAAATGTTGTGCATAAATGTTGTGCATAAAGTTTGTGCATAAACTTTGTGCATAAACTTTGTGCATAAACTTTGATGATTAACCTTTTCCATAAACTTTGCGCATAAATGTTGTGCATAAACGTTGTGCATAAACATTGTGCATAGAATTTGTGCATAAACGTTGTGCATAAACGTTGTGCATAAACTTTGTGCATAAACTTTGTGCATAACATTTGTGCATAAACTCTGTGCATAAACGTTGTGCATAAACATTGTGCATAAACTTTCTGCATAAATGTTGTGCATAAACTTTGTGCATAGACTTTGTGCATAAACATTGTGCATAAACTTTGTGCATAAACTTTGTGCATTAATTTTGTGCATAAACATTGTGCATATACGTTTTGCATAAGATTTGTGCAAAAAACTTTGTGCATACACTTCGTGAATAAACTTTGTACATAAACTTTGTGCATAAACTTTGTGCATAATCTTTGTGCATAAACCTTGTGCATAAACGTTGTGCATAAGCTTTGTGCATAAGCATTGTGCATAAACTTTGTGCATAAACTTTGTGCATACACTTCGTGCATAAATGTTTTGTAAAAACGTTGTGCATAAACTCTGTGCATAAACTTTGTGCATAAACTTTGTGCATACAATTTGTGCATAAAAGTTGTGCATAAACGTTGTGCATAAACTTTGTGCATAAACATTGTGCATAAACTTTGTGCATACGTTTTGTGCTTAAACTTTGTGCATAAATGTTGTGCATAAAGCTTGTCCATGAACGTTGTGCATAAACTTTGTGCATAAACTTTGTCCGTAAACGTACTGCATAAACTTTGTGCATAAACGTTTTGCATAAAATTTGTTCATAAACATTTTGAATAAACTTTGTGCATATATGTTTTTCATAAACGTTGTGCATAAACGTTGTTCATAGGCGTTATGCATAACATTTGTGCATAAAATTTGTGCATAAACTTTGTGGATAAACTTTGTGCATAAACTTTGTGCATAAACCTTTTCTATAAACTTTGTGCACAAACGTTGTGCATAAACTTTGTTCATGAACGTTGTGTATAAAGGTAGTGTATAAGCATTGTGCATAAACTTTGTGCACAAACTTTGTGCATAAACTCTGTGCATAAACTTT
This sequence comes from Penium margaritaceum, assembly GCA_023375785.1. Classification (NCBI taxonomy): domain Eukaryota; kingdom Viridiplantae; phylum Streptophyta; class Zygnematophyceae; order Desmidiales; family Peniaceae; genus Penium; species Penium margaritaceum. The sequence continues at coordinate 35,154 of SZWC01002706.1, forward strand.
GTGCATAAATTTTGTGCATAAACTTTCTGCATAAATGTTGTGCATAAACGTTGTGCATAGACTTTGTGCATAAACGTTTTGCATAAAATTTGTGCATGAATGTTGTTCATAAACATGGTGCATAAACGTTTTGCATAAAATCTGTGCATAAACGTTGTGCATAAACTTTCTGCATAAACTTTGTGTATAAACTTTGTTCGTAAAATTTGTGCATAAACGTTGTTCATAACGTTTGTGCATAACTTTGTGCATAAATGTTTTTTGCAAAAACTTTATGCATAAGCTTTGTGCATAAACTTTGTCTGTAAACGTTCTGCATAAACTTTGTGCATACAATTTGTGCATAAACTTTCTGCATAACCTTTGTGCATAAACTTTGTGCATAAACGTTGTTCGTAAACTTTGTTCATAAACTTTGTGCATAAACTTTGTGCATAAATGTTGTGCATAAACTTTGTGCATACAAATTGTGCATAAATGTTGTGCACAAACATTGTGCATAGACTTTGCGCATAAACATTGTGCATAAACCTTGTGCATTAAAATTGTGCATTAACTTTGTGCATAAACGTTGTGCATGAACTTTGTGCAAAAACGTTGTGCATAAATTTTGTGCATAAAGGTTGTGTATAAACGTTGTGCATACACATTGTGCATAAACTTTGTGCACACAATTGGTGCATAAACGTTGTTCATAAACTTTGTAGATAAACTTTGTGCATAATCTTTGTGCATAAACATTGTGCATAAACATTGTGCATAAACTTTGTACATAAACTTTGTGCATAAACTTTGTGCATAAACGTTTTTCATGAACCTTGTGCATAAAATTTTTGCATAAACTTTGTGCTTAAACTTTGTGCATAAATGTTGTGCATAAATATTTTTCAAAAAGCTTTGTGCATAAATTTTGTGCATAACCTTTGTGCATAAACCTTGTGCATAAACTTTGTGCATAAACGTTGTGCATACACTTTGTGCATAAATGATGTGCAAACCCTTTGTGCATAAACCCTGTGCATTAACTTTGTGCATAAACTTTGTGCATAAATATTGTGCATACACTTCGTGAATAAACGTTGTGCATAAACTTTGTGCATAAACGTTTTGCATAACGTTGTGCAAAAACTTTGTGCATAAAGTTTGTGCATAAAGTTTGTGCATAAACGTTGTGCATAAACGTTGTGCATACACTTTGTGCTTAACCTTTGTGCATAAAATTTATGCATAAACGTTGTGCATACATGTTTTGCATAAACTTTGTGCATAACAGTTGTTCATAAACTTTGTGCATAAATGTTGTGCATAAACGTTGTGCATAAACTTTGTGCATAAACTTTGTGCATAAACTTTGTTTTTAAACGTTGTGCATACATTTTTTGCATAAACTTTGTGCATAAACTTTGTGCATAAACTTTGTGCATACAATTTGACATAAACGTTGTGCATAAACTTTGTGCATAAACTTTCTGCATAAACTTTGTGTGTAAACTTTGTGCTTAAAATTTGTGCATAAACGTTGTTCATAACTTGGTGCATAAACGTTGTGCATAAACTTTGTGCATAAATTTGTGCATAAATGTTTTTTGCAAAACCTTTATGCATAAACTTTGTGCATAAACTTTGTCCGTAAACGTTCTGCATAAACGTTGTGCATATAATTTGTGCATAAACGTTCTGCATAACCTTTGTGAATAAACATTTTGCATAAATGTTGTTCATAAACTTTGTGCATAAACTTTGTGCATAAACTTTGTGCATAAACATTGTGCATAAATGTTGTGCATACAATTTGTGCATAAACATTCTGCATAAACTTTGTGCATAAACTTTGTGCATAAACGTTGTGCATAAACCTTGTGCATAAAATTTGTGCATAAACTTTGTGGATAAACGTTGTGCATAAATTTTGTGCAAGAACTTTGCGCATAAACTTTGTGCATAAAATCTGTGCATAAACGTTGTGCATACACTTTGTGCATAAACTTTGTGCATACACTTTGTGCATAAACGTTTTGCATAAACTTTGTAGAGACACCTTGTGCATAAATGTTGTGCAAAAAATTTATGCATAAACTTTGTTCATAAAATTTGTGCATAAACCTTGTGCACAAAATTTGTGCATAAACTTTGTGCATAAAATTTGTGCATAAACGATGTGCATAAATTTTGTGCAAAAACGTTGTGCATAAACGTTGTGCATAAACTTTGTGCATAAACTTTGTGCATAAACTTTGTGCATAAACTTTGTGCATGAACTGTGTGCATAAACTTTGTGCATAAACCTTTTCCATAAACTTTGTGCACAAACTTTGTACATAAACTTGGTGCATAAACGTTGTGCATAAACGTTATGCATCCGCTTTGTGCATAACATTCGAGCATAAACCTTGTGCATAAACATTGTGCATAAACTTTATGCATAAACTTCGTGCATAAACTTTGTGCATAAACTTTGTGCATACACTTTCTGCATAAACTTTGTGCATAAACTGTGTGCATAAACATTGTGCATAAACTTTGTGCATACACTTTTTTCAAAAACATTGTGCATAAAACTTGTGCATAAACTTTGTGCATACAATTAGTGCATAAACATTGTGCATAAACTTTGTGCATACACTTTGTGCAAAAACGTTGTGCATGAACTTTGTGCATAAACTTTGTGCATAAACGTTGTGCATAAACTTCGTGCATAAACTTTATGCATAAACGTTGTACATAAACTTTGTGCATAAACTTTGTGCATAAATGTTGTGCATAAAATTTGTGCAAATAGGTTTTGCATATCATTTGTGCATAAACTTTGTGCATACACTTTGTGCATAAACTTTGTGCATACACTTTGACATAAACGTTGTGCATAGACTTTTAGCATAAACTTTCTGCATAAACGTTGTGTATAAACTGTGTGCATAAACTTTGTGCATAACGTTCTTCATAACTTTGTGCATAAACTTTGTGCATAAATGTTTTTTCCATAAACTTTGTGCATAAACTTTGTGCATAAACTTTGTGCATAAACCTTGTGCATAAACTTTGTGCATAAGCTTTGTGCATAAATGTTGTGGATAAACTTTGTGCTAAAACTCTGTGCATAAACTTTGTGCATTAACTTTGTGCATACACTTTGTGCATAAACGTTGTGAATATACTGTGTGCATAAACTTTGTGCATAAACTTTGTGCATGAACTTTGTGCATACACTTTGTGCATACACTTTGTGCATAAACGTTGTGCATAAACTTTGTGCAAAACCTTTGTGCATAAATGTTGTGCATATACCTTGTGCATAAACGTTGTGCATAAACGTTGTGCAAAACCTTTGTACATAAACCATTTGCATAATGTTTGTGCATGAACTTTGTGCATAAACTTTGTGCATAAACTTTGTGCAAGAACTTTGTGCATGGACTTTGTGCATAAACTTTGTGCATAATCCTTGTGCATAAACTTTGTGCATAAGCTTTGTGCATAAACGTCCTGCATAAACTTTGTGCATAAACTTTGTGCATACACTTTGTGCATAAACGTTGTGCATGAAATTTTTGCATAAACCTTGTGCATAAAATTTGTGCATTAACTTTGTGCATAAACGTTGTGCATAAAGTTTGTGCAAAACCTTTGTGCATAAACGTTGTGCATGAACTTTGTGCATAAACGTTGTGCATACACTTTGTGCATAAACGTTGTGCATACAATTTGTGCATAAACTTTGTGCATAGACTTTGTGCATAAATATTCTGCATAAGCTTTGTGCATAAACTTTCTGCATAAACTTTGTGCATAAACCTTTTCAATAAACTTTGTGCACAAACATTGTGCATAAAGTTTGTGCATAAACTTTGTGCATAAACTTCGTGCATAAACTTTGTGCATAATATTCGTATATCAACCTTGTGCATAAATGTTGTGCATAAAATCTATGCATAAACTTTGTGCATAAACTTTGTTCATAACCGTTGTGCATACACTTTGTGCATAAACGTTGTGCATAAACTTTGTGCATAAACTTTGTGCATAAACCTTGTGCATAAATTTTGGTGCATACACTTTGTCCAAAAACATTGTGCATAAACTTTGTGCATAAACTTTGTGCATAAACTTTGTGTATAAACTTTGTACATAAACTTTGTGCATAAACTATGTGCATAAACGTTTTGCATAATCTTTGTGCATAAACATTTTGCATAAACTTTGTGCATAAACGTTTTGCATAAACGTTTTGCATAAACCTTGTGCATAAATGTTGTGCATAATCTTTGTGCATATACTTTTTGAATAAACTTTGTGCATAATATTTGTGCATACACTTTGTGCATAAAGGTTGTTCATATACTTTGTGCATGAACTTTCTGCATAAACTTTGTGCATAGACTTTGTGCATAAACGTTGTTCATAAACATTGTTCATAACTTTGTGCATAAACGTTGTGCATAAACTTTGTGCATAAACTTTGTGCATAAATGTTTTTTGCAGAAAGTTTGTGCATAAACTTTGTGCATAACCTTTGTGCATAAAACTTGTGCATAAACGTTTTGCATAAACTTTGTGCATAAACTTTGTGCATAAACGTTGTGCATAAACTTTGTGAATAAACTCTGTGAAAAAACGTTGTGCATAAACTTTGTGCATAAACTTTGTGCATAAACTTTGTGCATAAACTTCGTGCATAAACTTTGTGCATACACTTTGTGCATAAACTTTGTGCATAAACTTTGTGTATAAACATTGTGCATAAAATTTGTGCATGTACTTTGTGCATAACCTTTCTGCAAAACATTTATGCATAAACATTGTGCATATACTTTTTGCATAAACGTTGTGCATAAACGTTGTGCAAAAAATTCGTGCATAAACGATGTGCATAATGTTTGTGCATAAACTTTGTGCGTAAACTTTGTGCATAGACTTTGTGCATAAACTTTGTGCATAAACTTTGTGCATAAACGTTGTGCATAATCCGTGTGCATAAACTTTGTGTATAAACTTTCTGCATAAACTTCGTGCATACACATTGTGCATAAACTTTGTGCAAAAACGTTTTGTTATATACGTCCTGCATAAACTTTGTCCATCAACGTTGTGCATAAACTTTGTGCATACACTTTGTGCATTAACGTTGTGCATAACATTTATGCATAAAATTTGTGCATAACCTTTGTGTACATAAACGTTTTGCATAAACTTTGTGCATAAACTTTGTGCATAAACTTTGTGCATAACCTTTGTGCATAAACTTTGTGCATAAACTTTGTGCATACACTTTGTGCATAAACGTTGTGCATAAACTTTGTGCAAAAACGTTGTGCATAAACGTTGTGCATAAACGTTGTGCAAAAAATGTGTGCATAAACGTTGTGCATATACTTTATGCATAAACGTTTTTACATAAATGATGTGCAAAAACATTGTGCATGAATGATGTGCATAGTATTTGTGCATAAACTTTGTGCGTAAACTTTGTGCATAAACTTTGTGCATAAACGTTGTGCATAGACTTTCTGCATAAACTATGTGCATAATCCTTGTGCATGAACTTTGTGCATAAACGTTCTGCATAAACTTTGTGCATAAACGTTGTGCATAAACATTGTGCAAAAACTTTGTGTATAAACGTCCTGCATAAACTTTGTGCATAAACTCTGTGCATAAACTTTGTGCATACACTTTGTGCATAAAAGTTATGCAAACAATTTGTGCATAACCTTTCTGCATAAACGTTCCGCACAAACGTTGTGCATAAATGTTGTGCATAAACTTTGTGCATAAACATTCTCCATAAACGTTTTGCAGAAACTTTGTGCATACATTTTGTGCGTAAACGTTGTGCATAAACTTTGTGCACAAATTTTGTGCATAAACATTCTGCATAAACTTTGTGCATAAACCTTGTGCATAAACTTTGTGCATTAACGTTGTGCATAAACTTTGTGCACATCTTTTGTGCATAAACGTTCTGCATAACCGTTGTGCATAAACTTCGTGCATAAACGTTTTGCATAAACTTTGTGCATACAATTTGTGCATAAACATTCTGCATAAACTTTGTGCATAAAATTTGTGCATAAACATTGTGCATAAAGGTTGTTCATAAACTTTGTGCATAAACTTTGTGCATAAACTTTGTGCAGAACCTTTGTGCATAAACTTTGTGCATAACCTTCATGCATAACCTTTGTGCATTAACTATTTGCATCAACTTTGTGCAATAACTTTGTGCATAAATTTTGCGCATAAACTTTGTGCATAAACGTTGTGGATAAACTTTGTGCATAAACTTTGTGCATAAAAAGTTGTGCATAACCTTTGTGCATAACTTGGTGCATATGTTTTTTGCATAAACTTTGTGCATAAACTTTGTGCACAAAAATTGCGCATGAACTTTCTGCATGAATGTTTTGCATAAATGTTGTGCATTAACTTTGTGCATAAACTTTGTGCATAAACTTTGTGCATAAACTTTGTGCATAAACTTTGTGGATAAACGTTATGCATAAACTTTGTGCATAAACTTTGTGCATGAACTTTGTGCATAGAGTTTGTGCATAAACTTTGTGCAAAAACTTTGTGCATAAACTTTGCGCATAAACGTTGTGCATAAACTTTGTGCATAAACTTTGTGCATACACGTTTTGCATAAACGTTGTGCATAAACCTTGTGCAAAACCTTTCTGCATAAACATTGTGCATAAACTTTGTGCATAAACTTTGTGCATAAACTTTGTGCATAAACTCTGTGCATGAACTTTGTGCATAAACTTTGTGCATAAACGTTGTGCATAAACGTTGTGCATAAACTTTGTGCATAAACTTTGTGCATAAACTTTGTGCATAAACTCTGTGCATGAACTTTGTGCATAAACTTTGTGCATAAACGTTGTGCATAAACGTTGTGCATAAACTGTGTGCATAAACTGTGTGCATAAACTTTGTGCATAGACTTTGTGCATAAACTTTGTGCATAAACTTTGTGCATAAACTTTGTGCATAAACCTTGTGCATAAACTTTGAGCATAAACTTTGTCTATAAACTTTGTGCATAAACGTTGTGCATAAATGTTGTGCAAAAACTTTGTGCATTAACATTGTGCATAAACTTTGTGCATAAACATTGTGCATAAACTTTGTGCATAAACATTGTGCATAAACTTTGTGCATAAGCTTTCTGCATAAAGTTTGTGCATACAATTTGTTCATAACTGTTGTGCCTAAACATTGTACATGAACTTTGTGCATAAAATTTGTAGGTAAACTTTGTGCATAAACTTTGTGCATACACTTTGTGCATAAACATTGTGCAAAAACATTGTTCATAAACTTTGTGCATACATTTTGTGCATAAACGTTGTGCATAAAATTTGTGCATAAGTGTTTTGCATACATTTTGTGCATAAACGTTGTGCATAAACTTTGTGCATAAACGTTGTGCATAAACGTTGTGCAAAAACATTGTGCATAAACTTTGTGCATAAAATTTGTGCATAAACTTTGTGCATAGTGTTAGGCATAAACTTTGTGCATAACTTTTATGCATAAACTTTGTGCATAAACCTTGTGCATGAACGTTGTGCATACACTTTGTGCATAAACTTTGTGCATAAACTTTGTGCATAGACTTTATGCATAAACTTTGTGCATAAACGTTTTGCATAAACTTTGTGCATAAACTTTGTTCAAAAACTTTGTGCATAAACGTTGTGTAGAAACTTTGTGCATACATTTTGTGCATAAACTTTGTGCATAAAATTTGTGCATAGACTTTGTGCATGAACGTTGTGCATAAAATTTGTGCATAAACTTTGTGCATTAACTTTGTGCATAAACGTTGTGCATACAATTTTGTGCAAAAACTTTGTGCATAAACTTTGTCCATAAACTTTGTGCATAAACCTTGTGCATAAACTTTGTGCATAAACGTTGTGCATAAACTTTGTGCATAAACTGTTCGCATACACTTTGTGCATAAACATTGTGCAAAAACATTGTGCATAAACTTTGTGCATAAATTTTGTGCATAAACGTTGTGCATAAAACTTGTGCATAAGCTTTTTGCATACATTTTGTGCATTAACGTTGTGCATAAACTTTGTGCATAAACTTTGTGCATAAACGTTGTGCATAAACATTGTGCATAAACTTTGTGCATAAACTTTGTGCATAAACTTTGTGCATAGTGTTAGGCATAAACTTTGTGCATAAATTCTGTGCATAAACTTTGTTTATAAACTTTCTGGATGAACGATGTGCATAAACTTTGTGCATAAACTTTGTGCATAGACTTTACGCATAATGTTTGTGCATAAGCGTTTTGCATAAACTTTGTGCATAAACTTTGTTCAAAAACTTTGTGCATAAACGTTGTGCAGAAACTTTGTGCATAAACGTTGTGCATAAACTTTGTGCATAAACTTTGTGCATAACATTTGTGCATAAACTTTGTGCATGAACGTTGTGCATAAAATTTGTGCATAAACTTTGTGCATAAACTTTGTGCATAAACGTTGTACATACGATTTTGTGCATAAACTTTGTGCATAAACTTTGTCCATAAAATTTGTGCATAAACCTTGTGCATAAACTTTGTGCATAAACGTTGTGCATAAACTTTGTGCATAAACTTTGTGCATAAACTTTGTGCATAAACTTTGTGCACAAACTTTGTGCATAAACTTTGTGCACAAACTTTGTGCATAAGATTTCTGTATAAACGTTCTGCATAAACCTTGTGCATAAACATTGTGCACAAACGTTGTGCATAACCTTTGTGCATACACTTTGTGCATAAACTTTGTTCATACACTTTGTGCATAAACGTTGTGCATAAACGTTGTGCAAAACCTTTGTGCATAAACTTTGTGCATAAACTTTGTGCATACACTTTATGCCTAAACATTGTGCATAAACATTGTGCATAGACTTTGTGCATAAACTTTAAGCATAAACTTTGTGCACAAATGTTGTGCATAAACCTTGTGCAGAAACTTTGTGCATAAACTTTGTGCATAAACCTTGTGCGTAAACTTTGTGCATAAACGTTGTGCAAATGCTTTGTGCAAAAACTTTGCGCATAAACTTTGTGCATAAACACTGTGCATAAACGTTGTGCATAAACTTTGTGCATAAACTTTGTGCATAAACTTTGAGCATAAACGTTGTGCATAAACGTTTTGTGCATAACCTTTGTGCATTAACTTTGTGCATGAACCTTGTGCATACACTTTGTGTATAAACTATGTGCATAAACGTTGTGCATAAACGTTGTGCATAAACTTTGTGCAAAACGTTTGTGCATAAAACTTGTGCACAAACTTTGTGCATAAACTTTAAGCATAAACTTTGTGCATAACGTTTGTGCATACACTTTGTGCATAAACGTTGTGCATAAACTTTGTGCATAAACTTTGTGCATAAACTTTGTGCATAAACTTTGTGCATACACTTTGTGCATAAACGTTGTGCATAAACTTTGTGCATAATTCTTGTGCATAAACTTTGTGCATAAACATTGTACATGAACTTTGTGCATACACGTTTTGCAAAAACATTGTGCATAAACATTGTGCATAAACGTTGTGCATAAAATTAGTTCATAAACGTTGTGCATAAACTTTGTGCATAAACGTTGTGCATAAACTTTGTGCATACACTTTGTGCATAAACGTTGTGCATAAACTACGTGCATAAAATTTGTGCAAAAACGTTGTGCATAAACTTTGTGCATAAACTTTGTGCATAACCTTTGTGCATAAACTTTTTGCATAAACTTTGTGCATAAATGTTGTGCATAAACATTTTTCATATACTTTTTGCATAAAATTTGTGCATAAACTTTGTGCATACACTTTGTGCATAAACTTTGTGCATACTCTTTGACATAAACGTTGTGCATAAACGTTGTGCATAAACTCTCTGCATAAACTTTGTGCATAAACTTTGTGCATAAACGTTATTCATAAACTTGTGCATATAATTTCTGCATAAACTTTGTGCATAAATGTTTTTTGCAAAAACGTTTTGCATTAACTTTGTGCATAAACTTTGTGCATAAACCTTGTGCATAAACCTTGTGCATAAACGTTTAGCATAAACGTTGTGCATAAACTTTGTGCTAAACCTCTGTGCATAAACTTTGTGCATAAACTTTGTGCATTAACTTTGTGCATAAACTTTGTGCATACACTTTGTGCATAAACGATGTGCGTAAACTGTGTGCATAAACTTTGTGCATAAACTTTGTACATAAACTTTGTGCATGAACTTTGTGCATACACTTTATGCATACACTTTGTGCATACACTTTGTGCATAAATGTTGTGCATACACTTTGTGAAAAACCTTTGTACATAAACGATGTGCATAATGTTTGTGCATAAACTTTGTGCATAAACGTTTTGCATAAACTTTGTGCATGAACTTTGTGCATAGACTTTGTGCATAAACTTTGTGCATAATCCTTGTGCATAAACTTTGTACATGAACTTTGTGCATAAACGTCTTGCATAACCTTTGTGCATAAACTTTGTGCATAAGCTTTGTGCATGAACGTTCTGCATAAACTTTGTGCAAAAACTTTGTGCATAAACATTGTGCAAAACCTTTGTACATAAACTTTGTGCATAAACGTTCTCCATAAACTTTGTGCATAAACTTTGTGCATACACTTTGTGCATAAACGTGGTGCATGCAATTTGTGCATAAACGTTTTGCATAAAATTTGTGCATAAAGCTTCTGCATAAACTTTGTGCATAAACTTTGTGCATAAACCTTTTCCATAAACTTTGAGCACAAATTTTGTGCATGAACTTTGTGCATAAACGTTGTGCATAAACTTCGTGCATAAACTTTGTGCATAATATTCGTACATCAACCTTGTGATTAAATGTTGTGCATAAAATCTATGCATAAACTTTGTGCATAAACTTTGTTCATAAACTTTGTGCATACACTTTGTGCATTAACGTTGTGCATAAACTTTCTGCATAAACTTTGTGCATAAACTTTGTGCATAAATCTTGTGCATAAACTTTGTGCATACACTTTGTCCAAAAACATTGTGCATAAACGTTTTGCATAAACGTTTTGCATAAACTTTTTGCATAAACCTTGTGCATAAATGTTGTGCATAAAATTTGTGCATGTACTTTTTGCATAAACTTTGTGCATAAACTTTGTGCATACACTTTGTGCATAAACGTTGTGCATACGCTTTGACATAAACATTGTTCATAAACATTGTGCATAAACGTGCTGCATGAACTTTGTGCATAAACAGTGTGCATATACGTTGTGCATAAACTTTGTGCATAAACTTTGTGCATAAATGATTTTTGCAGAAACTTTGTGCACAATCTTTGTGCATAACCTTTGTGCATAAACCTTGTGCATAAACTTTGTTCATAAACTTTGTGCAAAAACATTGTGCATAAACGTTGTGCATAAACGTTGTGCATAAACTTTGTGCAAAAACTCTGTGCAACGACGTTGTGCATAAACTTTGTGCATAAACTTTGTGCATAAACTTTGTGCACAAACTGTGTGCATACACTTTGTGGATAAACTTTCTGCATAAACGTTGTGCATAAACGTTGTGCATAAACTTTGTGCATTAACTTTGTGCATAAACTTTGTGCATACACTTTGTGCATAAACGTTGTGCATAAACTGTGTGCATAAACTTTGTGCATAAACTTTGTGCATAAACTTTGTGCATGAACTTTGTGCATACACTTTGTGCATACACTTTGTGCATACACTTTGTGCAGAAACGTTGTGCATACACTTTGTGCAAAAACGTTTTGCTTAAATGTTGCGCATATACCTTGTGCATAAACGTTGTGCATAAACTTTGTGCAAAACCTTTGTACATAAACGATATGCATAATGTTTGTGCATAAACGTTGTGCATAAACTTTGTGCATAAACTTTGTGCATGAACTTTGTGCATAGACTTTGTGCATAAACTTTGTGCATAATCCTTGTGCATAAACTTTGTGCATAAACTTTGTGCATAAACGTCCTACATAAACTTTGTGCATAAACTTTGTGCATAAGCTTTGTGCATAAACATCCTGCATAAACTTTGTGCATAAAATTTGTGCATAAACTTTGTGCATACACTTTGTGCATAAACGTTGTGCATGAAATTTGTGCATAAACCTTGTGAATAAAATTTGTGCATAAACTTTTTGCATAAACTTTGTGCATAAAGTTTGTGCATAACGTTTGTGCAAAACCTTCGTACATAAACGTTGTGCATAAACGTTGTGCATAAACTTTGTGCATAAACTTTGTGCATACACTTTGTGCATAAACGTTGTGCATGCAATTTGTACATAAACTTTGTGCATAAACTTTGTGCATAAATTTTCTGCATAAACTTTGTGCATAAACTTTGTGCATAAACCTTGTGGATAAACCTTTGCCATAAACTTTGTGCACAAACTTTGTGCATAAACTTTGTGCATAAACGTTGTGCATAAACTTCGTGCATAAACTTTGTGCATAATATTCGTACATCAACCTTGTGCATGAATGTTGTGCATAAAATGTATGCATAAACTTTGTGCATAAACTTTGTGCATAAACTTTGTGCATAAACCTTTTGCAAAAACTTTGTGCATACACTTTGTCCAAAAGCATTGTGCATACACTTCATGCATAAACTTTATGCATAAACATTGTGCATAAACATTGTGCATAAACTTTGTGCATAAACTTTGTTCATACACTTTGTGCATAAACTTTGTGCATAAACTTTGTGCATAAACTTTGTGCATAAATGTTGTGCATAAACGTTTTGCATAAACGTTTTGCATAAACGTTTTGCATAAACCTTGTGCATAAATGTTGTGCATAAACTTTGTGCATATACTTTTTGCATGAACTTTGTGCATAAACGCTGTGCATACACTTTGTGCATACACGTTGTGCATACACTTTGACATAAACGTTGTTCATAAACTTCGTGCATAAAATTTCTGCATAAACTTTGTGCATAAACTTTGTGCATAAACGATGTTCATAAACGTTGTTCATAACTTTGTGCATAAACTTTGTGCATAAACCTTGTTCATAAACTTTGTGCATAAATGATTTTTGCAGAAACTTTGTGCATAAACTTTGTGCATAACCTTTGTGCATAAACCTTGTGCATAAACTTTGTGCATAAACTTTGTGCATAAACTTTGTGCATAAACGTTGTGCATAAACATTGTGCATAAACGTTGTTCATAAACTTTGTGCAGAAACTTTGTGCATAAACGTTGTGGATAAACTTTGTGCATAAACTTTGTGCATAAACGTTGTGGATAAACTTTGTGCATAAACTTTGTGCATAAACGTTGTGCATAAACTTTGTGCATAACTTGGTGCAAAATGTTTTTGCATAAATTTTGTGCATAAACTTTGTGGACAAAAATTGCGCATAAACTTTGTGCATGAATGTTCTGCATAAATGTTGTGCATAAACTTTGTGCATGAACTTTGTGCATAAACTTTGTGCATAAACTTTATGCATTAACTTTGTGCATAAACTTTGTGCATACACTTTGTGCATAAACGTTGTGCTTAAACTTTATGCATAACCTTTGTGCACAAACTTTGTGCATTAACTTTCTACATAAACGTTCTGCATAAACTTTCAGCATAAACTTTCTGCATAAACTTTGTGCATAATCATTGTCCATAAACGTTGTTCATAAACTTTGTGTATAAACTTTGTGCATAAACGTTGTGCATAAAATTTGTGCATAAACTTTGTGCATAAACTTTGTGCATAGACTTTGTGCATAAACGTTGTGCCTAAAAGTTGTGCATAAATGTTGTGCATAACCATTGTGCATAAACTTTGTACAGAAACTTTGTGCATAAACTTTGTGCATACCTTCGTGGATAAACTCTGTGTATTAACTTTTTGCATAAACTTTGTGCATTAACGTTTTGCATAAACTTTGTGCAGAAACTTTGTGCATAAACGTTGTGGATAAACTTTGTGCATTAACTTTGTGCATAATCGTTGTGCATAAACTTTGTGCATAGCTTGGTGCAAAACGTTTTTGCATAAACTTTGTGCATAAACTTTGTGCACAAAAATTGCGCATAAACGTTGTGCATGAATGTTTTGCATAAATGTTGTGCATAAACTTTGTGCATAAGCTTTGTGCAAGAACTTTGTGCATAAACGTTGTGGATAAACTTTGTGCATAAACTTTGTGCATAAACGTTGTGCATAAACTTTGTGCATAAACTTTGTGCATAACGTAGTGCAAAAAAAAATTGCATAAACTTTGTGCACAAAAATTGCGCATAAACTTTGTGCATGAATGTTTTGCATAAATGATGTGCATAAACTTTGTGCATAAACTTTGTGCATAAACTTTGTGTACACACTTTGTACATAAACGTTTTGCTTAAACTTTATGCATAACCTTTGTGCACAAACTTTGTGCATAAACGTTCTGCAAAACCTTTGTGCATAAACATTGTGCATAAACTTTATGCAGAAACATTATGCATTAACTTTGTGCATACACTTTGTGCGTAAACGTTGTGCATAAACTCTGTGCACACATTTTGTGCATAAACTTTCTCCAAAAATGTTGTGCATAAACTTTGTCCGTAAACATTCTGCATAAACTTTGTGCATACAATTTGTGCATAAACTTTCTTCATGAACTTTGTGCACAGTCTTTGTGCATAAACGTAGTTCATAAACGTTTTGCATAAACTTTGTGCATAAAATTTGTGCATAAACTTTGTGCATTGACTTTGTGCATATACGTTGTGCCTAAAAGTTGTGCATAAACGTTGTGCATAAACTTTGTGCATAAACGTTGTAAATAGACTTCCTGCATGAACTTTGTGTAAAACTTTGTGCATAAACGTTGTGCATAATCTTTGTGCATAAACTTTGTGCATAAATTTTGCGCATAAACGTTGTGCATAAACCTTGTGCATAAACTTTGTGCATAAACTTTGTGCATAAACTTTGTTCATAAAC
>SZWC01002706.1:70164-101179 GCA_023375785.1 Penium margaritaceum
CCCCCCCCCCCCCCCCCCCCGTAAAACCCCCTAGTGTATTGGGGAAGTGTATTGGGGAGTGTATTGGGGGAAAGAAGCTTTTTTGGACTTGTGTATAAGCATGTTTGCATCTCCCTTTGAATACACAATTACAAAAAAGATGTCTTCTCAAGATACACTCTCCAATACACCACCCTAATACACATTTGAGTGGGAGGACGGGGGAGGAGGGGGGCAGACTCGAGTAGCACCACGTCGATGACACGAGCGACAGTCAGCGGATGGAATATTGACTAGACCATCGAGTGTTAAACTGTCCCGCACACACGTCAACCTTCCGCGTAATGACTGTGAAGAATTTAGAACAATATAGGTACAGATTCAATACTACAAATATAACACAAAATGTACAATGTGTACAATGTATATCTCATTTGAAGCAAGGACATGATTAAGTAGTTTTCAGAAATTAGTTATGTTGAAATAATTTTTGTGATATTTTCAGTGAACCCAGTTGTGAAGAACGATCATGGAAATTCAGGTGTTGATGTGCACATGATTGTGTATGAACTTGACTCTAACAAGTAAATTCCTAGAAACATTGTCCACATTCTAGGTTTTGTTCCTGGAAGGATCCTCACCATATGTTTTTCTTTCATACACACATTGGCAAGTGTATTGATTTGGGGTGATTGGGCATAAATGATAAACTTTGTGCATAAACGTTTTGCATAAACGTTGTGCATAAACCTTGTGCAAAAACTTTGTGCATAAACTTTGTGCATAAACTTTGTGCATAAACTTTGCGCATATATGTTGTGCATAAACTTTGTGCATAAACTTTGTGCACAAAACGTTGTGCATAAGCTTTGTGCATAAACTTTGTGCATAAAGGTTGTGCATACAATTTGTGCATAACCGTTGTGCATAAACTTTGTGCATGAAATTTGTGCATAAACTTTGTGCATAAACTTTGTTCATACAATTTGTGCATAAACGTTGTGCAAAAATATTGTGCATAAACTTTGTGCATAAATTTTGTGCATAAACTTTGTGCATAAAATTTGTGCATAAGCTTTGTGCATACATTTTTTGCATAAACGTTGTGCATAAACTTTGTGCATAAACTTTGTGCATAAACGTTGTGCATAAACGTTGGGCATAAACTTTGTGCATAAACTTTGTGCATAAACTTTGTGCATACACTTTGTGCATAAACATTGTGCATAAACTTTGTGGATAAACATTGTGCATAGTGTTAGACATAAACTTTGTGCATAAATGTTGTGCATAAACTTTGTTCAAAACCTTTGTGCATAAATGTTGTGCAGAACCTTTGTGCATAAACTTTGTGCATAAACTTTGTGCATACAATTTGTGCATAAACTTTGTGCATAAACGTTGTGCATAAAATGTGTGCAAAAACTTTGTGCATAAACTTTGTGCATAAACGTTGTGCATAAAATTTTGTTCATAAACTTTGTGTATAAACTTTGTCCATAAACGTTGTGCATAAACCTTGCGCATAAACTTTGTTCATAAACTTTGTGCATACACTTTGTGCATAAAAGTTATGCAAAACCTTTGTGCATAAACTTTGTGCATAAACGTTGTGCATAAACTTTGTGCATAAACTTTGAGCATAAACTTTGTGCACAAACTTTGTGCATATACCTTGTGCATAAACTTTGTTCATAAACTTTGTGCATAAACCTTGTGCATAAACTTTCTGCATAATCTTTGTGCATAAGCTTTGTGCATAAACATTGTGCATAAATGTTGTGCAAAACCTTTGTGTATAAACTTTGTGCATAAACGTTGTGCATGAACATTGTACATAAAAGTTGTGCATAAGCTTTGTGCATAAACTTTGTGCATGAACTTTGTGCATAAAGTTTGTGCATACAAATTGTGCATAAACATTGTGCATAAAATTTGTGCATAAACTTTGTGCATAAACGTTGTGCATACACTTTATGCATAAACGTTATGCAAAAACTTTGTGCATAACCTTTGTGCATAAACTTTGTGCATAAACTTTGTGCATTAACTTTGTGCATAAACTTTGTGCATACAATTTGTGCATAAACGTTGTGCATAAACATTGTGCATAAACGTTGTGCATAAACTTTGTGCATAGACTTTCTGCATACACTTTGTACATAAACTTTGTGCATAAATGTTGTACATAAACTTTGTGCATAAACGTTGTGCATAAACATTGTGCATAAACGTTGTGCATAAACTTTGTGCATAGACTTTCTGCATACACTTTGTACATAAACTTTGTGCATAAATGTTGTACATAAACTTTGGGCATAAACTTTGTGCATAAACTTTGTGCATAAACGTTGTGCATACACTTTGTTCATAAACGTTGTGCATAAACTTTGTTCATAAACTTTCTGCATAAACTTTGTGCATAAACTTTGTGCATAAACGTTGTGCATACACTTTGTTCATAAACGTTGTGCATAAACTTTGTTCATAAACTTTCTGCATACACTTTGTACATAAACTCTGTGCATGAACTTTGTGCATAAACGTTGTTCATAAACTTTGTGCATAAACTTTGTGTATAAACTTTGTGCATAAACTCAGTGCATAAACTTTTTGTGCATAACGTTTGTGCATAAACTTTGTGCATAAACATTGTGCATACACTTTGTGTATAACCTTTGTGCATAAACTTTGTGCGTAAACGTTGTGCAAAAACTTTGTGCAAAACCTTTACGCATATAACTTGTGCACAAACTTTGTGCATCAACTTTGTGCATAAACTTTGTGCATAACGTTTGTGCATACACTTTGTGCAGAAACGTTGTGCATAAACTTTGTGCATAAACTTTGTGCATAAACATTGTGCAAAAACTTTGTGCATAAACGTTGTGCATATGCTTTTTGCATAAACTTTGTGTATAAACTTTGTTCATAAACGTTGTGCAAAAACATTGTGCATAAACAATGTGCATAGATTTTGTGCATAAACGTTGTGCATAAACTTTGTGCATAAGCTTTGTGCATAAACTTTGTGCATAAACCTTGTGCATAATCTTTGTGCATAAACTTTGTGCATAAACTTTGTGCAAAAACTTTGTGCATAAACAATGTGCATAGATTTTGTGCATAAACGTTGTGCATAAACTTTGTGCATAAGCTTTGTGCATAAACTTTGTGCATAAACCTTGTGCATAATCTTTGTGCATAAACTTTGTGCATAAACGTTGAGCATAAACTTTGTGCATAAACGTTGTGCATAAACTTTGTGCAAACACTTCGTGCATAAACGTCCTGCATAAACTTTGTGCATAACATTTGTGCATAAAATTTGTGCATAAACTTTGTGCATACACTTTGTGCAAAATCGTTGTGCTTAAACTTGATGCATAATCTTTGTGCACAAACTTTGTGCATAAACGTTCTGCAAAACTTTGTGCATAAACTTTGTGCATAAACTCTGTGCATAAACATTGTGCATAAACTTTGTGCATACACTTTGTGGGTAAACATTGTGCATAAACTCTGTGCACAAATTTTGTGCATAAACATTCTGCAAAAATGTTGTACATAAACTTTGTCCGTAAACGTTCTGCATAAACTTTGTGCATACAATTTTTGCATAAACATTCTGCATATACTTTGTGCATAATCTTTGTGCATAAACGTAGTTCATAAACTTTGTGCATAAACGTTTTTTATAAACTTTGTGCATAAAAGTTGTGCATACTCTTTGTGCATACAATTTTTGCATAAACTTTGTGCATTGACTTTGTGCATATATGTTGTGCCTAAAATTTGTGCATGAACGTTGTGCATTGACTTTGTGCATATATGTTGTGCCTAAAATTTGTGCATGAACGTTGTGCATTGAATTTGTGCATATATGTTGTGCCTAAAATTTGTGCATAAACGTTGTTCATAATCTTTGTGCATAAAAGTTGTGCATAAACTCTGTGCATGAACTTTGTGCATAAACTTTGTGCATAAATGTTGTGCATAAACTTTGTGCATAAGCTTTGTGCATAAAGTTTGCGCATAAAAGTTGTGCATAAACCTTGTGCACAAACGTTTTGCATGAACTTTGTGCATAAACTTTGTGCATAAAAGTTGTGCATAAACTTTGTGCAAAAACGTTGTGCATAAACTTTGTCCATAAACTTTGTGCATAAACGTTTTGCATAAACTTTGTGCATAAACTCAGTGCATACACTTTCTGCATAAACTTTGTGCATAAACACTGTGCATAAACTTTGTGCATAAACTTTGTGCATAAACGTTGTGCATAAACTTTTTGCATAGACTTTGTGCATAAACTTTGTGCATAACTTTTGCGCATAAACTTTGTGCATAAACGTTTTGCATAAACGTTGTGCATAAACTTTGTGCATAAAATTTGTGCATGAACTTTGTGCATAAATCTTGTGCATAAACGTTGTGCATAAGATTTGTCCACAAACTTTGTGCATAAACGTTGTGCATACACTTTGTGCATAAACGTTGTGCAAAAACGTTGTGCATAAACTCTGTGCATGAACTTTGTCCATAAAATTTGTGCATAAACTGTGTGCATAAACTTTGTGCATACAC
The DNA here is from genome assembly GCA_023375785.1 of Penium margaritaceum. Taxonomy (NCBI): domain Eukaryota; kingdom Viridiplantae; phylum Streptophyta; class Zygnematophyceae; order Desmidiales; family Peniaceae; genus Penium; species Penium margaritaceum. Next base: position 74,731 of record SZWC01002706.1, read on the forward strand.
TTTGTGCATAAACGTTGTGCATAAACTTTGTGAATAAACTTTGAGCATAAACATTGTGCATAAACTTTGTGCATAAACTTTGTGCATAAACTTTGTGCATAAATGTTGTGCATAACGTTTGTGCATAAATGTCGTGCTTAAACTTTGTGCATAAACTTTGTGCATACACTTTGTGCAAAAACTTTGTGCATACACTTTGTGCATAAAGTTTGTGCATAAAGTTTGTGCATAAATGTTATCCATAGACTTTGTGCATAAAAGTTTTGCATAAACTTTGTGCATAAACGTTGTTCATTAACTTTGTGCATAAACGTTGTGCATAAACGTTGTGCATAAACTTTGTGCATAAACTTTGTGCATAAACTTTGTGCATAAACTATGTGCATAAACTTTGTGCATAAACGTTTTACATACAATTTGTGCATAAACGTTGTGCATAAACTTTGTGCATGAACTTTGTGCATAAACTTTGTGCATAAACGTTGTGCATAAATTTTGTGCATGAACTTTGTGCATAAACTTTGTGCATCAAATTTGTGAATAAACATTGTGCATAAAATTTGTGCATAAACTTTGTGCATAAACGTTTTGCATAAACGTTATGCATAAAGTTTGTGCAAAAACTGTGTGCATAAACGTTGTGCATTAACATTGTGCATAAACTTTGTGCATACGCTTTGTGCACAAACGTTGTGCATAAAATGTATGCACAAGCTTTGTGCATAAACTTTGTGCATAAACTTTGTGCATAAACTTTGTGCATAAACCTTTTCCACAACCTTTGTGAACAAAGTTTGTGCATGAACTTTGTGCATAAACGTTGTGCATAAACTTCGTGCATAAACTTTGTGCACACAAATTTGTGCATGAACCATGTGCATAAACGTTGTGCATACATTTTATGCATAAACATTGTGCATAAACTTTGTGCGTAAGCTTTGTGCATACACTTTGTGCATAAACGTTGTGCATAAACTTTGTGCATAAACTTTGTGCATAAACCTTGTGCATAAACTTTGTGCATACACTTTGTAAATAAACTTTGTGCATAAATGTTGTGCATAAACTTTGTGCAGAAGCTTTGAGCACAACCTTTCTGCATAAACTTTGTGCATAAATGTTGTGCATCAACTTTGTGCATATACGTTTTGCATAAAATTTGTGCATAAACATTGTCCATACACTTTGTGCATAAATGTTGTGCATACACTTTGACATAAACATTGTGCAGAAACTTTGTGCATAAACTTTCTGCATAAACGTTGTGCATACATTTTGTGCATAAACTTTGTGCTTAATCATTGTTGATAACTTTGTGCATAAACTTTGTGCATAAACATTGTGCATAAACCCTGTGCATAAACTTTATGCATAAACTTTGTGCATAAATGTTGTGCATAAAATTTGTGCAAAACCTTTGTGCATAAACGTTGTGCATAAACCTTGTGCATAAACTTTGTGTATAAACGTTGTGCATAAAAGTTGTGCAAAAACGTTGTGCATAAACGTTGTCCATATACTTTGTGCATAAACTTTGTGCATAAACCTTGTACAGAAACGTTGTGCATTAACGATGTGCATAATGTTTGTGCATAATTTGTGCATAAACTTTGTGCATAGACTTTGTGCATAAACGTTGTGCATAATCCTTGTGCATAAACTTTGTGCATAAATTTTGTGCATAAACTTCCTAAATAAACAATGTGTATAAACTTTGTGCAAAATCTTTGTGCATAAAAATCCTGCATAAACTTTGTGCAAAAACTTTGTGCATAACATTTGTGCATACACTTTGTGCATACACGTTGTGCAAAAACTTTGTGCATAAACTTTGTGCATAAACTTTGTGCATACACATTGTGCATAAGCTTTGTGCATAAACTTTGTGCATAAATGTGTACATAACATTTGTGAAAAAACTTTGTGCATAAACGTTGTGCATATACTTTGTGCATAAACTATGTGCATAAACGTTGTGCACAAACTTTGTGCAAAAACTTTGTGCATAAACAATGTGCACAAATTTTGTGCATAAACTTTGTTCATAAACACTTTGTGCATAAACTTTGTGCATAATCTTTGTGCATTAACTTTGTGCAAAAACTTTGCGCATAATCCTTGTGCATGAAATTTGTGCATAAACTTTGTGCATAAACATTGTGCTTAAACGTTATGCAAACACTTTGTGCATAAACGTCCTGCATAAACTTTGTTCATAATATATTTGCATAAAATTTGTGCATAAACTTTGTGCATACACTTTATGCATAATTGTTTTGCTTAAACTTTATGCATAAACTTTGTGCAGAAACATTGTGCATAAAGGTTCTCCAAAATCTTTGTGCATAACGTTTGTGCCTAAACTTTGTGCATAAACGTTCTGCATAAACGTTGTACATACACTTTGTGTGTAAACATTGTGCAAAAACTCTGTGCACAAATTTTGTGCATAAACGTTCCGAAAAAACGTTGTGCATAAACTCTGTCCGTAAATGTTGTTCATAAACTTTGTGCATAAACTTTGTGCATAAACATTGTTCATAGACTTTGTGCATACAATACGTGCATAAACGTTGTGCATAAACATTGTGCATAAACTCTATGCAAAACCTTTGTGCATAAACTTTGTGCATTAACTTTCTGCATGAACGTTGTGCATAAACATTGTGCATAGAATTTATGCATAAATTTTGCGCATAAACCTTGTGCATAAACCTTGTGCATAACATTTGTGCATAAACTTTGGGCATAAACGTTGTGCATAAACTTTGTGCAAACACTTTGTGCACAAACGTTGTGCATACGTTTTGTGCATAAACATTGTTCATACACTTTGTGCATACACTTTGTGCATACACTTTGTGCATAAACTTTGTGCATAAACTTTTTGAATAGACTTAGAGCATAAACTATGTGCGTAAACTTTGTGCATAAACTTTGTGCATATACTTTATGCATAAACTTTGTGCATAAACTTTGTGCATAAACTTTGTGCATAAACTTTGTGCATAAACCTTGTGCATAAAACGTGTGCATAAACTTTGTGCATAAACTTTGTGCATAAACGTTGTGCATAAAATTTGTGGAGAACTGTTGTGCATAAACTTTGTGCATAAACTTTGTGCATAAACCTTGTGCATAAAGGTTGTGCATAAGCTTTGTGCACAATCTTTGTGCATAAACGTTGTGCATAAACTTTATGCATAAACGTTTTACATAAACTTTGTGCATAAACTTTGTGCATAAACGTTGTGCCTAAACGTTGTGCATAAACTTTGTGCATAAACTTTGTGCATATACTTTGTGCATAAATGTTGTGCATAAAGTTTGTGCATAAACGTTTTGCACAAACTTTGTTCATAAACTTTGTGCATAAACGTTGTGCATAAACATTGTGCATAAACTTTGTCCATGATATTTGTGCATAAACTTTGTGCATAAACTTTGTGCATAAACTTAGTACATAAACTTTGTACATAAGCTTTGTGCATAAACGTTGTGCATAAACTTTGTGCACAAACTCAGTGCATAAAAATTGTGCATAAATTTTGTGCATAAACTTTGTACATAAAATTTGTTCATAAAGTTTGTGCATAAACCTTGTGCATGAAATTTGTGCATAAACTTTGTGCATAAACTTTGTGCATAAAGTTTGTGCATAAAGTTTGTGCAAATTTTTTGTGCATAAACGTTGTGCATAAACTTTGTGCATAAAGTTTGTGCATAAACTTTGTGCATACACTTTGTGCATAAACATTGTGCATAACATTTGTGCATAAACTTTGTGCATCAACTTTGTGCATAAACTTTGTGCATAAACTTGGTGCATAAACTTTGTGCATAAACCTTTTCCGTAAACTTTGTGTACAAACTTTGTGCATAAAATTTGTGCACAAACGTTGTGCACAAACTTTCTGCATAAAATTTGTGCGTAATATTTGTGCGTAAACCTTGTGCATAAACGTTGTGCATAAGATTTATGCATAAACTTTGTGCATAAAACTTGTGCCTAAACTTTGTGCATATACTTTGTGCAAAAACATTCTGAACAAACTTTGTGCATAAACTTTGTGCATAAACTTTGTGCATAAACTTTGTGCATAAATGTTGTGCCTAAACTTTGTGAATATACGTTTTGCAAAAAAGTTGTGCATAACCTTCGTGCATACACTTTGTGCATATACTTTGTGCAGACACTTTCACATAAAGGTTGTGCATAAACTTTGTGCATAAGCTTTCTGCATAAACTTTGTGTATAAACTTTGTGCATAAACTTTGTGCATAAACGTTGTTCATAACTTTGTGCATACACGTTGTGCATAAACTTTGTGCATAAAATTTGTGCATAAACGTTGTGCATAAATGTTTTCTGCATAAACATTGTGCATACAATTTGTGCATAAACTTTGTGCATAAACCCTGTGCATAAACGTTGTGCATGAAACTTGTGCATTAACTTTGTGCATAAACGTTGTGCATAACATTAGTGCAAAAAATCTGTGCATAAACGTTGTGCATGAACTTTGTGCATAAACTTTGTGCATACACTTTGTGCATAAACGTTGTGCATAAACTTTGTGCATACACTTTGTGCATAAACTTTGTGCATAAAATTTGTGCATACACTATGTGCATAAACTTTGTGCATAAACTTTGTTCATAAACGTTGTGCATAACCTTTATGCAAAACCTTTGTGCATAAACGTTGTGCATATACTTTGTGCATAAACTTTGTGCAAAAACTTTGTGCATAAACGATGCGCATAATGTTTGTGCATAAACTTTGTGCATAAACTTTGTGCATAAACTTTGTGCATACACTTTGTGCATAAACGTTCTGCATAACATTTGTGCAAAAACTTTGTGCATAAAATGTGTGCACAAAATTTCTGCATAAAATTTCTGCAGAAACGTTTTGCATACATTTTCTGCGTAAACATTGTGCATAAACTTGTGCACATTTTTTGTGCATAAACTTTCTCCAAAAACGTTGTGCATAAACTTCGTGCATAAACGTTCTGCATAAATGTTTTGCATACAATTTGTGCAAAAACGTTCTACATAAACTAAGTGCATATACTTTGTGCTTACACTTTGTGCATAAACGTTGTTCATAAACTTTCTTTTTAAATTTTGTGCATAAACTTTGTGCATAAATGTTGTGCATAGACTTTGTGCATAAACTTTGTGCATAACCTTTGTGCATAGACTTTGTGCACAAACGTTCTGCCTAGAAGTTGTGCATGAGCGTTGTGCATAACCTTTGTGCATAAAAGTTGTCCAGAACCTTTCTGCATAAACTTTGTACATTAACGTTTTGCATAGACTTTGTGCATTAACATTGTGCATAAACTTTGTGCATACACTTTGTGCATGAACATTGTGGATAATCGTTGTTCATAAACGTTGTGCATACATGTTGTGCATAAACTTTGTGCATAACTTGGTGCATAAATGTTGTGCATAAACTTTGTGCATAAACGTTGTGCAAAAACATTGGGCATAAACTTTGTGCATGAACATTTTGTATAAATGTTGTGCATAAACGTTTTGCGTAAACTTTGTGCATAAAATTTGTGCATACACGTTGTGCATAAACTTTGTGCATAATCTTTGTGCATAAACTTTGTGCATAAACTTTGTGCATAAACTTTGTGCATAGACGTTGTGCATAAACTTTGTGCATAAACGTTGTCCATAAACTTTGTGCATACACTTTGTGCATAAACGTTGTGCATGAAATTTGTGCATAAACCTTGTGCATAAAATTTGTGCATAAACTTTGTGCATAAACTTTATGCTTAAACGTTGTGCATAAAGTTTGTGCAAAACCTTTGTGCATAAACGTTGTGCATAAACTTTGCGCATAAACTTTGTGCATAAACTTTGTGCATACACTTTGTGCATAAACGCTGTGCATAAAATATGTGCATAAACATTGTGCATAAACATTGTGCATAAATTTTGTGCATAAACTTTGTGCATAAACTTTGTGCATAGACTTTGTGCATGAACGTTGTGCATAAACTTCTTGCATAAACTTTGTGCATAATATTCGTGCATAAACCTTGTGCATAAACGTTGTGCATAAAATTTATGCATAAACTTTGTGCATAAACTTTGTTCATTAACTTTGTGCAGACACTTTGTGTATAAACGTTGTGCATAAACTTTGTGCATAAAATTTGTGCATAAACATTGTGCATAAGCTTTGTGCATAAACTTTGTGCATAAACGTTGTGCATAAACTTTGTGCACAAACTTTGTGCATAAACGTTGTGCATAAACTTTGTGCATAAACTTTGTGCATAAACGTTGTGCAAAAACGTTCTGTATAAACTTTGTGCATGAACTTTGTGCATAAACGTTGTGCATAAACGTTGTTCATAACTTTGTGCATAAACTTTGTGCATAAACGTTGTGCATAAACGTTGTGCATAAACGTTGTGCATAAACTTTGTGCATAAACGTTGTGCATAAACTTTGTGCATAAACTTTGTGCATAAACGTTGTGCAAAAACGTTCTGTATAAACTTTGTGCATGAACTTTGTGCATAAACGTTGTGCATAAACGTTGTTCATAACTTTGTGCATAAACTTTGTGCATAAACTTTGTGCATAAACCTTGTGCATGAACTTTGTGCATAACCTTTGTGCATAAACTTTGTGCATAAACGTTGTGCATAAACTTTGTGCAAAACGTCTGTGCAAAAATGTTGTGCATACACTTTGTGCATAAACGTTGTGCATAAACTTTGTGCAAACACTTTGTGCATAAACGTTGTGCATAGACTTTGTGCATAAACTTTGTGCATACACGTTGTGCATAAACTTTGTGCATAAAATTTGTGCATACACTTTGTGCATAAACTTTGTGCATAAAACATGTGCATAACCTTTGTGCATAAACGTTGCGCACAAACTTTGTGCAAACAATTGTGCATAAACGTTGTGCATATACTTTGTGCATAAACGTTGTGCATAAACATTGTGCAAAAACTTTGTGCATAAACGATGTGCATAATGTTTGTACATAAACTTTGTGCGTAAACTTTGTGCATAAACTTTGTGCATAAACTTCGTGCATAGAATCTGTGCATTAAGATTGTACGTTATCCTTGTGCATAAACTTTGTGCATAAACCTTCGGCAGAAACTTCGTGCTTAAACGTTGTGCATAAAATGTGTGCAAGAACTTTGTGTATAAATTTCCTGCATAAACTTTGTGCATAACCTTTGTGCATAAACTGTGTGCATACACTTTGTGCATAAACGTTGTGCATGAAATTTAAGCATAGAATTTGTGCATAACCTTTGTGCATAAACGTTCTACATAAACTTTGTGCATAAATGTTGTGCATAAACTTTGTGCATAACCTTTGTGCATAAACGTTTTGCAGAAACGTTGTGCATACATTTTGTGCAAAAACGTTGTGCATGAACTTTGTGCACAAATTTTGTGCATAAACGTTCTGCAAAAGCATTGTGCATAAACTTCGTGCATAAACGTTCTGCATACAATTTGTGCATAAACTTTGTGCATGAAATTTGTGCATAAACTATGTGCATGAACTTTGTGCATAGACTTTGTGCATAAATGTTGTGCCTCAAAGTTGTGCATAAACGGTGTGAATAATCTTTGTGCATGAACTTTGTGCAGAACCTTTGTGCATAAGCTTTGTGCATAAACTCTGTGCATAAATTTTTTGCATAAACTTTGTGCATTAACTTTGTGCAAAAACTTTGTGCATGAACTTTTTGCATAAACGTTGTGCAGAACTTGGTGCATAAATGTTTTGCATAAACTTAGTGCATTAACTTTGTGCACATAAAGTGTGCATAAACTTTCTGCAAAACGTCTGTGCAAAAACATTGTGCATAATCTTTGTGCATAAACTTTGTGCAAACACTTTGTGCATAAACGTTGTGCATAAACTTTGTGCATAAACTTTGTGCATAAACGTTGTACATAAACTTTGTGCATAAAATTTGTGCATACACTTTGTGCATAAACCTTGTGCATACACTTTGTCCATAACCTTTGTGCATAAACGTTGTGCATAAACTTTGTGCAAAAAAATTGTGCATGAACACTGTGCATATACTTTGTGCATAAACTTTGTGCATAAACATTGTGCAAAAACATTGTGCATAAACGATGTGCATAATGTTTGTACAAAAACTTTGTGCGTAAACTTTGTGCATAAACTTTGTGCATAAACTTTGTGCATAGAATTTGTGCGTAAAAATTGAGCATAATCCTTGTGCATAAACTTTGTGCATAAGCTTTCTGCATAAACTTTGTCCTTAAACGTTGTGCATAAACTTTTTGCAAGAACTTTGTGTATAAACGTCCTGCATAAACTTTGTGCATAACCTTTGTGCATAAACTTTGTACATACACTTTGTGCATAAACGTTGTGCATGAAGTTGAAGCATAGAATTTGTGCATAACCTTTGTGCATAAACGTTCTACATAAACTTTGTGCATAACGGTTGTGCATAAACTTTGTGCATAAACTTTGTGCATAAACGTTTTGCAGGAACTTTGTGCTTACATTTTGTGCGTAAACGTTGTGCATAAACTTTGTGCACAATATTTGTGCATAAACGTTCTGCAAAAACATCGTGCATAAACTTCGTGCATAAACATTCTGCATAAACGTTGTGCATAAACATTGTGCATGAAATTTGTGCATAAACTCTCTGCATAAACTTTGTGCATAGACTTCGTGCATAAATGTTGTGCCTTAAAGTAATGCATAAACGTTGTGCATAACCTTTCTCCATGAACTTTGTGTAGAACCTTTGTGTATAAACTTTGTGCATAAACTTTGTGCATTAGTGTTTTGCATAAACTTTGTTGATTAACTTTGTGCAAAAACTTTGTGCATAAACCTTTTGCATAAACATTGTGCAGAACTTGGTGCATAAATGTTGTGCATAAACTTAGTGCATAAACTTTGTGCACATAAATTGTGCATAAACTTTGTGCATGAGCGTTTTGCATAAATGTTGTGCATAAACTTTGTGCATGAACGTTTTGCATAAATGTTGTGCGTAAACTTTGTGCACAAACTTTGTGCATAAACTTTGTGCATAAACTTTGTGCATAAACTTTGTGCAGAATCTTTGTGCATAATCTTTGTGCATAAACTTTGTGGATAAACGTTGTGCATAAATTTTGTTTATAAGGTTTGTGCATAGACTTTGTGCATAAAGGTTGTGGATAAACTTTGTGCATAAACTTTGTGCATAAACTTTGCGCATAAACGTTGTGCATAAACCTTGTGCATGAACTTTGTCCATAAACGTTGTCCATAAACTTTGTGCATAAACGTTGTGCATAAATGTTGTGCATAAATGTTGTGCAAAAACTCTGTGCATAAACTTTGTGTATAACTTTTGTGCATAAACATTTTGCACAAACGTTGTGCACAAGCTTTGTGCATACAAATTTTGCATAAAATTTGTGCATAAAGTTTGTGCATACAATTTGTGCATAAACATTGTGCATAAATTGTGTGCATGAACTTTGTGCATAAACTTTGTGCATACACTTTGTGCATAAACTTTGTGCATACACTTTTTGCATAAACTTTGTGCATAAAATTTGTGCATAAACGTTGTGCATAAACTTTGTGCATAAGCTTTTTGTGTACACTTTGTGCATAAACGTTCTGCATAAACTTTGTGCACACACTTTGTGCATAAACGTTGTGCACAAACGTTGTGCATAAACTTTGTGCATAAACTTTGTGCATAAACATTGTGCATAGTGTTAGGCATAAACTTTGTGCATAAATGTTGTGCATAAACTTTGTGCATAAACTTTGTGCATACACTTTGTGCATAAACCTTGTGCATAAACTTTGTGCATAAACTTTGTGCATAAACCTTGTGCATAAACGTTATGCATAAACTTTGTGCATAAATGTTTTGCATAGACTTTGTACATAAACGTTGTTCATAAACTTTGTGGATCAACGTTGTTCAGAAACTATGTGCACAAACATCGTGCATAAACTTTGTGCATAAAGTTTGTGCATAAAATTTGTGCATAAACATTGTGCATAAACGTTGTGCATAAAATTTGTGCATAAACGTTGTGCATAAACATTTTGCATAAACGTTGTGCATACATTTTGTGCAATAACTTTGTGCATCAACGTTGTGCACAAACTTTGTGCATAAACTTTGTGCATAAACTTTGTGCATAAACTTTGTTCATATACTTTGTGCACAAACTTTGTGCATAAACATTGTGCATAAACGTTGTGCATAAACTGTGTGCATAAACTTAGTGCATAACCTTTATGCATAAAACTTGTGCATAAAATTTGTGCATAAACATTGTGCATAAACGTTGTGCATAACCTTTGTGCATAAACTTTGTGCATAAACCCTGTGCATGAACGTTGTGCATAAACTTCGTGCATAAATGTTGTGCATAAATGTTGTACAAAAACTTTGTGCATAAACTTTGTGCATAAACTTTGTGCATAAACATTGTGCATAAACGTTGTGCATAACCTTTGTGCATAAACTTTGTGCATAAACGTTGTGCATAAAGTTTGTGCATACACATTGTGCTTAAACGTTGTGCATAAACTTTGTGCATAAACTTTGTACATAAACTTTGTGCACACACTTTGTGCATAAACGTTGTGCAAAAACTTTGTGCATAAACTTTGTGCATAAATGTGTGCATAAACTCTGTGCATGCGCTTTGTGCATAAACGTTGTGCATAAACTTTGTGCAGAAAATTTGTGCATAAACTATGTGCATTGTGTTGTTAATAAACTTTGTGCATAAATGTTGTGCAAAAACTTTGTGCATAAACTATGTGCATACACTTTGTGCATAATCTTTATGCATAAGCTTTGTGCATAAACGTTTTGCATAAACTTTGTGCATAAATGTTGTTCATAAACTTTGTGCATAAACGTTGTGCAGAAACTTTGTACATAAACTTTGTGCATAAACCTTGTGCACAAACCTTTTGCATAAACTTTGTGCATAAACTTTGTGCATAACATTTGTGCATAAACCTTGTGCATAAACTTTGTGCATAAAGTTTGTGCATAAACGTTGTGCATAAACGTTGTGCATAAACGTTGTGCAAAACCGTTGTGCATAAACGTTGCGCATAAACTTTGTGCATACACTTTGTGCATAAACTTTGTGCATAAACTTTGTGCATAAACGTTGTGCATACACTTTGTGCATAAACTTTGTGCATAAACCTTGTGCATAAACTTTATGTGTAAACATTGTGCATATACGTTTTGCATAAACTTTGTGCATAAACGTTGTTCATAAACTTTATGCATAAACATTGTGCAGACAATTTGTGCATAAACTTTGTGCATAAACTTTGAGCATAAACTCTGTGCATAAACTTTGTGCATAAACTTTGTACATAAACGTTGTGCATAAACTTTGTGCATGAACATTGTGCATTAACTTTGTGCATAAATGTTGTGAATAAATTTTGTGCATAAACTTTGTGCATAAACTTTGTGCATACACCTTGTGCATAAAATTTGTGCATAAACGTTGTGCATAAACGTTGTGCATAAACTTATGCAAAAACTGTGTGCATGAACGTTGTGCATAAACGTTGTTCATAAACTTTGTGCATACAGTTTGTGCATGAACGATGTGCATAAAATTTGTGTATAAACTTTGTGCATAAACGTTGTGCATAAACTTTGTGCATAAACGTTGTGCATAAACTTTGTGCATAAACTTTGTGCATAAACGTTCTGCACAAACGTTGTGCATAAACTTTGTATATAAACTCTGTGCATAAACTTTGTGCATAAACTTTGTGCATAAACCTTGTGCATAAACATTGTGCATAAACGTTGTGCATAAACTTTGTGCATAAACTGTGTGCATACACTTTGTGCCTACACGTTGTGCAAAACCTTTGTGCATAAACTTTGTGCATAAACTTCGTGCATAGAATTTGTGTCTAAACTTTGTGCATAAACATTGTGCATAAACTTTGTACATAAACTTTGTTCAAAAACATTGTGCATAAACTTTGTGCATACAAATTGTGCACAAACGTTGTCCATGAAATTTATGCATAAAATTTGTGCATAACCTTTGTGCATAAACGTTTTGCATAAACTTTGTGCATAAACTTTGTGCATAATTTTTGTGCATAAAATGATTGCAGAAACTTTGTGCATAAGTTTTGTGCGTAAACGTTGTGCATAAACGTTGTGCACAAATTTTGTGCATAAACTTTCTGCAAAAAACGTTGTGCATAAACTTCGTACATAAACGTTCTGCATAAACTTTGTGCATACAATTTGTGCATAAACGTTCTGCATAAACTTTGTGCATAAACGTTGTGCATAAAATTTGTGCATAAACGTTGTTCATAAACTTTGTGCATAAACTTCGTGCAAAAAAATTGTGCATAAACTGTGTGCATAAAATTTGTGCATAAACATAGTGCATAAACATTGTGCATAGACTTAGTGCATAAACGTTGTGCCTAAAAGTTGTGCATAAAAGTTGTGCATAACCTTCGTGCATTAACTTTGTGCAGAACCTTTGTGCATAAACTTTGTGCATACGTTTTGTGCATAAACTTTGTGCATTAACGTTTTGCATAAACTTTGTGCATTAACTTTGTGCATAAACTTTGTGCATAAACTTTGTGCATAAAAGTCGTGGATAAACTTTGTGCATAAACTTTGTGCATAACGTTTGTGCATAACTTGGTGCATGAATGTTGTGCATAAACTTTGTGCATAAACTTTGTGCACACAAATTATGCATAAACTTTGTGCATGATTTTTGCATAAATGTTGTGCATAAAATTCTTGCATAAACTTTGTGCATAAACTTTGTGCATAAACTTTGTGCATAAACTTTGTGCATAAACTTTGTGCATAAACTTTGTGCATAAACTTTGTGCATAAACTTTGTGCATAAACTTTGTGCATAAACTTTGTGCATAAACTTTGTGCATAAACTTTGTGCATAAACTTTGTGCATAAACTTTGTGCATAAACTTTGTGCATAAACTTTGTGCATAAACTTTGTGGATAAACGTTGTGCATAAACTTTGTGCATAAACTTTGTGCATAAACTTTGTGCATAAAGGTTGTGCATAAACTTTGTGCAAAAACGTGGTGCATAAACTTTCTGCATAAATCTTGTGCATAAACTTAGTGCATAAACTGTGTGCATAAACTCTGTGCATAAACTTTGAGCATAAAATTTTTGCATAAACTTTGTGCATAAACGTTGTGCATAAACTTTGTGCATAAACTGTGTGCATAAACGTTGTGCATAAAACTTGTGCATAAGCTTTGTGCATAAAAATTGTGCATAAACTTTGTGCATAAATGTTGTGCATAAATGTTGTGCAAAAACGTTGTGCATAAACTTTGTTCATAAACTTGTGCATAAACATTGTGCATAAAAGTTGTGCATAGAGTTTGTGCATACACTTTGTACATAAACGTTTTGCAAAAACTTTGTGCATAAACTTTGTGCATAAACTTTGTGCATAAACTTTGTGCAAAAACTTTCTGCATAAGCTTTTTGCATACACTTTGTGCGTAAACGTTGTGAATAAATGTTGTGCATGAACTTTGTGCATAATATTTGTGCATAAACGTTGTTCATAAACTTTGTACATAAACTTTGTTCATAAAAGTTGTGCATAAACTTTGTGCATCAAATTTGTGCATAAACGTAGTGCACAAACTTTGTGCATAGATTTTGTGCATAAACGTTGCGCCTAAAAGTTGTGCAAAAACATTGTGCATAACCTTAATGCATAAACTTTGTGTAGAACCTTTGTGCATAAACTTTGTGCAGAAACTTTGTGCATAAACGTTGTGCATAAATGCTGTGCAAAAACTTTGTGCATAAACTTTGTGCATAAACATTTTGCATAAACATTGTGCATAAGCTTTGTGCATAAATTTTGTGCATAAACTTTGTGCATAAAGTTTGTGCATACAATTTGTGCATAAACGTTGTGCATAAACTTTGTGCATGAACTTTGTGCATAAACTTTGTGCATACACTTTGTGCATAAACTTTGTGCATACACTATGTGCATACACTTTGTGCATAAAATTTGTGCATAAACTTTGTGCATAAACTTTGTGCAGAAGCCTTTTTCATACACTTTGTGCATAAACGTTGTGCATAAACTTTGTGCACACACTTTGTGCATAATCGTTGTTTATAAACGTTGTGCATAAACTTTGTGCATAAACTTTGTGCATAGTGTTAGGCATAAACTTTGTGCATAAATGTTGTGCATAAAATTTGTGCATAAACTTTGTGCATACACTTTGTGCATAAACATTGTGCATACCTATATTGCATAAACTTTGTGCATAAACTTTGTGCATAAACTTTATGCACAAACTTTATGCATAAACGTTTTGCATAAACTTTGTGCATAAACGTTGTGCAGAAACTTTGTGCGTAAACTTTGTGCATAAACTTTGTGCATAAACTTTGTGCATAACATTTGTGCATAAACTTTGTGCATAAACATTGTGCATACAATTTGAACATAAATGTTGTGCATAAACGTTGTGCATAAACGTTGTGTATACATTTTCTGCATAAACTTTGTTTATAAACTTTGTCCGTAAAACTGGTGCATAAACCTTGTGCATAAACGTTTTGCATAAACTTTGTGCAAAACATTTGAGCATAAACGTTGTGCATAAACTTTGTGCATAAGCATTTTGCATAAACTTTGTGCATAAACTTTGTGCATAAACGTTGTGCATAAACTGTGTGCATAAACTTAGTTCATGAGCTTTGTGCATAACATTTGTGCATAAACGTTGTGCATAAACTTTGTGCATAACCTTTGTGCATAAATCTTGTGCATAAACTTTGTGCATAAACTTTGTGATTAAACTTTGTGTATACACTTCGTGCATAAACGTTGTGCATAAATGTTGTGCAAAAACTTTGTGCATAAACTTTGTGCATAAACCTTGTGCATAAAATTTGTGCATAAACTATGTGCATTGTGTTGTTCATAAACTTTGTGCATAAATGATGTGCATAAACTTTGTGCATACACTTTGTGCATAGAGGTTGTGCATACACTTAGTGCACAAACGTTTTGCATAAACTTTGTGCATAAACTTTCTGCATAAACTTTGTGCATAAACATTTTGCATAATTTTTGTGCATAAACGTTGTTCATAAACTTTGTGCATAAACTTTGTGCGGAATCTTTGAGCATAACCTTTGTGCATAAACTTTGTGCATAAACTTTGTGCATAACATTTGTGCATAAACTTTGTGCATAAACGTTGTGCATAAACTTTGTGCATAAACTTTGTGCATACACTTTGTGCATAAACTTTGTGCAGAAACTTTGTGCATAAACGTTGTGCATACATTTTGTGCATAAATGTTTTGCGTAAACTTTGTGCAAAAACTTTGTGCAGAAAAGCTATGCATAAACTTTGTGCATAAAACTTGTGTATAAACGTTGTGCACGAACTTTGTGCATAAACTTTGTGCATAACATTTGTGCATAAACTTTGTGCATAAACTTTGTGTATAAACCTTGTGCAAAAACATTGTGCATAAAAGTTGTGCATAGACTTTGTGCATAAACTTTGTGCATAAACTCTGTGTATACACTTTGTGCATAAACGTTGTGCAAAACCTTTGTGCATAATCTTTGTGCAAAAACTTTGTTCATAAACTTTGGCATAGACTTTGTGCATACATTTGTGCATAAACGTTGTGCATAAACTTTGTACATAAACTTTGTGCATAAACGTTGTGCGTAAACTTTGTGTATAAACTCTGTGCATAAACGTTGTGCATAAATGTTGTGCATAAACTTTGTGCATAAACTTTGTGCATAAATTCTGTGCATAAACTTTGTGCATACACTTAGTGCATAAATGTTGTGCATACACTTTGTGCATAAACTTTGTGCATAAACGTTGTGCATAAACGTTATGCATAAACATTGTGCATAAACGTTTTGCATAAACTTTGTGCATAAACGTTGTTCGTAAACCTTATGCATAAACGTTGTGCAGACACTTTGTGCATAAACGTTGTGCATAAACTTTGTGCATAAAATTTTTGCATAAACTTTGTGCATAAACGTTGTGCATAAACTTTGTGCATAAGCTTTGTGCATAAACTTTGTGCATAGACTTTGTGTATAAACGTTGTGTATAACGTTTTTGCATAGACTTTGTGCACAAACTTTGGGCATAAACTTTGTGCATAAACTTTGTGCATAAAAGTTGCAAAAACGTTGTGCATAAACTTTGTGCATAAACGTTGTGCATAAACTTTGTGCATAAACTTTGTGCATAAACTTTGTGCATAAACTGTTGCATAAACTTTGTGCATAAACTTTGTGCATAAACCTTTTCCATATATGTTGTGCACAAAATTTGTGCATAAACTTTGTGCATAAAATTTGTGCATAAACTTTGTGCATAAACTTTGTGCATAAACCTTGTGCATAAACATTGTGCATAACATTTGTGCATAAACTTTGTGCATAAACATTGTGCATAAACTTTGTGCATAACCTTTGTGCATAAACTTTGTGCATAACGTTTGTGCATAACTTGGTGCATGAATGTTGTGCATAAACTTTGTGCATAAACGTTGTGCACAAAAATTGTGCATAAACTTTGTGCATGATTTCTGCATAAATGTTGTGCATAAAATTTTTGCATAAACGTTGTGCATAAACTTTGTGCATAAACTTTGTGCATAAACTTTGTGCATAAACTTTGTGCATAAACTTTGTGCATAAACTTTGTACATAAACTTTGTGGATAAACGTTGTGCATAAACTTTGTGCATAAACTTTGTGCATAAACTTTGTGCATAAAGGTTGTGCATAAACTTTGTGCATAAACGTGGTGCATAAACTTTGTAAATAAACTTTGTGCATAAATCTTGTGCATGAACTTTGTTTATAAACTGTGTGCATAAACTTTGTGCATAAACTTTGAGCATAAAGTTTGTGCATAAACTTTGTGCATAAACCTTGTGCGTAAACTTTGTGCATAAACTGTGTGCATAAACTTTGTGCATAAACTTTGTGCATAAACTTTGTGCATAACATTTGTGCATAAACATTGTGCATAAACGTTGTGCATAAACCTTGTGCATAAGCTTTGTGCATAAAATTTGTGCATAAACTTTGTGCATAAATGTTGTGCATAAATGTTGTGCAAAAACGTTGTGCATAAACTTTGTTCATAAACTTTGTGCATAAACTTTGTGCATACACGTTGTGCATAAAGTTTGTGCATACACTTTGTACATAAACGTTTTGCAAAAACGTTGTGCATAAACTTTGTGCATAAACTTTCTGCATAAACTTTGTGCATAAACTTTGTGCAAAAACTTTGTGCATAAGCTTTTTGCATACACTTTGTGCGTAAACGTTGTGCATAAACTTTGTGCATAATCTTTGTGCATTTTATTTATGCATAAACGTTGTTCATAAACTTTGTTCATAAAAGTTGTGCATAAACTTTGTGCATCAAATTTGTGCATAAACGTATTGCACAAACTTTGTGCATAGAGTTTGTGCATAAACGTTGTGCCTCAAAGTTGTGCATAATCGTTGTGCATAACCTTTGTGCATAAACTTTGTGTAGAACCTTTGTGCATAAACTTTGTGCATAAGCTTTGTGCATAAACTTTGTGCATTATCTTTTTGCATACACTTTTTGCATTAACTTTGTGCATAAACTTTGTGCATAAAAGTTGTGGATAAACTTTGTGCATAAACTTTGTACATAAACTTTGTGCATAACGTTGTGCATAAACTTTGTGCATGTACTTTGTGCATAAACTTTGTTTATAAACTTTATGCATAAACGTTGTGCATAAACTTTGTGCATAAACGTTGTGCAAAAACTTTGTGCATAAACGGTTTGCATAAACTTTGTGCATAAAATATGTGCATAAACTTTAGGCATACACTTTGTGCATAAACGTTGTGCATAAACTTTGTGCATAAACTTTGTCCATAAAGTTTGTGCATAAACTTTGTGCATAAACTTTGTGCATAAACTTTGTGCATAACTTTTGTGCATAACATTTGTGCATAAAATTTGTGCATAAATGTTGTGCATAAACTTTGTGCATAAACTTTGTGCATAAACGTTGTGCAGACGTTTTGTGCATAAACTTTGTGCATAAACGATGTGCATAAACTTTGTGCAAAAACTTTGTGCATAAACGTTGTGCATAAACTTTGTGTATACACTTTGCGCATAAACTTTGTGCATACACTTTGTGCATAAAAGTTGTGCATAAGCTTTTTGCATAAGCTTTGTGCATAATAGTTGTGCATAAACTTTGTGCATAAACTCTGTGCATAAACGTTTTGCACAAAATTTGCACAAAAACTTTGAGCATAAAATTTGTGCATAAAATCTGTGCATAAACTTTGTGCATAAACCTTGTGCATAACCGTTGTGCATAAACTTTGTGCAAAAACTTTGTGCATAAATGTTTTCTGCATAAACCTTGTGCATAAACTTTGTGCATAAACTTTGTGAATAAACCTTTTGCATAAACTTTGTGCATAAACTTTGTGCATAAACTTAGTGCATAAATGTTGTGCATAAACTTTGTGCATGCACTTTGTGCAGAAACGTTGTGCATACACTTTGTGCATAAACGTTGTGCATAAACTTTGTGCATAAACTTTGTGTATAAACTTTGTGCATAAACTTTGTGCATAAAATTTGTGCATACCCTTTGTGCATAAACTCTGTGCTTAAAGGTTGTGCATAAACGTTGTGCATAAACGTTGTGCAAAAACTTTGTGCATAAACATTGTCCATAAACTTTGTGCATAAACTTTGTGCATAAACTTTGTGTATCAAATTAATGCATAAACGTTGTGCATAAACGATGTGCATAATGTTTGTGCATAAACTCTGTGCATAAACGTTATGCATAGACTTTGTGCATAGACGTTGTGCATAAACATTGTGCATAATCCTTGTGCATAAACTTTGTGCATACACTTTGTGCATAAACGTTGTGCATCAAATTAATGCATAAACTTTGTGCATACCATTTCTGCATAAACGTTCTGCATAAACTTTGTTTATAAATTTTGTGCATAAATGTTTTCTGCATAAACGTTGTGCATAAACCTTGTGCATAAACCTTGTGCATAAACTTTGTGCATAAACTCTGTGCATAAACGTTGTGCATACACTTTGTGCATAAACTTTGTGCAGAAACGTTGTGCATACACTTTGTGCATAAACGTTGTGCATAAACTTTGTGCATAAACTTTGTGTATAAACTTTGTGCATAAACCTTGTGCATACAATTTGTGCATACACTTTGTGCATAAAGTTTGTGCATAAACGTTGTGCATGATTGTTGTGCATAAACGTTGTGCAAAAACTTTGTGCATAAACATTGTGCATATACTTTGTGCATAAACTTTGTGCATAAACTTTGTGCAAAAACGTTGTGCATAAATGATGTGCATAATATTTGTGCATAAAGTCTGTGCATAAACGTTATGCATAGACTTTGTGCATAGACTTTGTGCATAAACATTGTGCATAATCCTTGTGCATAAACTTTGTGCATACACTTTGTGCATAAACTTTGTGTATCAACTTAATGCATAAACTTTGTGCATAACATTTCTGCATAAACGTTCTGTATAAACTTTGTTTATAAATTTTGTGCATAAACTTTATGCATAAACTTTGTGCATAAATGTTTTGCATAAACGTTGTGCATAAACGCTGTTCATAAACTTTGTGCATAAACGTGGTGAATAAACCTTGTGCATAAACTTTGTGCATAAAATTTGTGCATAAACTTTGTGCATACACTTTGTGCATAAACTTAGTGCATAAATTTTGTACATAAACTTTGTGCATAAACTTTGTGCATAAACGTTGTGCATCAACTTTGTGCATAAACTTTGTGCATGAACTTTGTGCATAAACTTTGTGCATACATATTGTGCATAAACGTTGTGCATAAAATTTGTGCATAAACGTTTTGCATAGACTTCGTGCATAAACTTTGTACATAAACCTTTTTCATAAACTTTGTGCATAAACGTTGTGCATAAACTTCGTGCATAAACGTTATGCATAACATTTGTGAATAAACCTTCTGCACAAACGTTGTGCATAAACTTTATGCATAAAATTTGTGCATAAGCTTTGTGCATAAACTTTGTGCATACATTTTGTGCATAAACGTTGTGCATAAACTTTGTGCATACACTTTGTGCATAAACGTTGTACTTAAACCTTGTGCATATAATTGGTGCATAAATGTTGTGCATAAAGTTTGTGCATAAACTTTGTGCAAAAACGTTGTGCATAAATGATGTGCATAATATTTGTGCATAAAGTCTGTGCATAAACGTTATGCATACACTTTGTGCATAAACGTTGTACTTAAACCTTGTGCATATAATTGGTGCATAAATGTTGTGCATAAAGTTTGTGCATAAACTTTGTGCAAAAACGTTGTGCATAAATGATGTGCATAATATTTGTGCATAAAGTCTGTGCATAAACGTTATGCATACACTTTGTGCATAAACGTTGTACTTAAACCTTGTGCATATAATTGGTGCATAAATGTTGTGCATAAAGTTTGTGCATAAACTTTGTGCAAAAACGTTGTGCATAAATGATGTGCATAATATTTGTGCATAAAGTCTGTGCATAAACGTTATGCATACACTTTGTGCATAAACGTTGTACTTAAACCTTGTGCATATAATTGGTGCATAAATGTTGTGCATAAAGTTTGTGCATAAACTTTGTGCAAAAACGTTGTGCATAAATGATGTGCATAATATTTGTGCATAAAGTCTGTGCATAAACGTTATGCATACACTTTGTGCATAAACGTTGTACTTAAACCTTGTGCATATAATTGGTGCATAAATGTTGTGCATAAAGTTTGTGCATAAACTTTGTGCAAAAACGTTGTGCATAAATGATGTGCATAATATTTGTGCATAAAGTCTGTGCATAAACGTTATGCATACACTTTGTGCATAAACTTTCTGCATAAACTTTGTGCATAGACTTTGTGCATAAAAATTGTTCATCAACTTTGTGCATAACCTTTGTGCATAAACGTTGTGCATAAACATTGTGCATAAACGTTGTGCATACAATTTGTTGATAATGTTGTGCATAAACTTTGTGCAGAAATGTTGCGCATAAATGTTGTGCATAAACCTTGTGCATAAACTTTGTGCATAAACTTTGCGCATAAACTTTGTGCATAAGTGTTGTGAATAAACTTTGTGCAAAAACTTTGTGCATAAACTATGTGCATAAACTTTGTGCATAAACGTTATGCATACACTTTGTGCATAAACTTTGTGCATAAACTTTGTGCATAAACTTTGTGCATAAATGTTGTGCATAAAGTTTGTGCACAAACGTTGTGCATAAACTTTGTGCATAATATTTGTGCATACACTTTGTGCATAAACCTTGTGCATACACTTTGTGCATAAACTTTGTGCATAAACTTTGTGCATAAACATTATGCATAAACTTTGTGCATAAACTTTGTGTATAAACTTTGTGCATAAACTTTGTGCATACAATTTGTGCATACACTTTGTGCATAAAGTTTGTGCATAAACGTTGTGCATGATTGTTGTGCATAAACGTTGTGCAAAAACGTTGTGCATAAACATTGTGCATATACTTTGTGCATAAACTTTGTGCATAAACTTTGTGCAAAAACGTTGTGCATAAATGATGTGCATAATATTTGTGCATAAAGTCTGTGCATAAACGTTATGCATAGACTTTGTGCATAGACTTTGTGCATAAACATTGTGCATAATCCTTGTGCATAAACTTTGTGCATACACTTTGTGCATAAACGTTGTGTATCAACTTAATGCATAAACTTTGTGCATAACATTTCTGCATAAACGTTCTGTATAAACTTTGTTTATAAATTTTGTGCATAAACTTTATGCATAAACTTTGTGCATAAATGTTTTGCATAAAAGTTGTGCATAAACGCTGTTCATAAACTTTGTGCATAAACGTGGTGAATAAACCTTGTGCATAAACTTTGTGCATAAAATTTGTGCATAAAATTTGTGCATACACTTTGTGCATAAACTTAGTGCATAAACTTTGTACATAAACTTTGTGCATAAACTTTGTGCATAAACGTTGTGCATCAACTTTGTGCATAAACTTTGTGCATGAACTTTGTGCATAAACGTTGTGCATAAATTTTGTGCATAAACTTTGTGCATAAACTTTGTGCATAAACGTTGTGTAAAAACTTTGTGCAAAAACTTTGTACATAAACATCCTGCATAAAATTTGTCCATAAACATTGTGCATAACGTTTGTGCATACACTTTGTGCATAAACATTGTGCATAACCTTTGTGCATACACTTTGTGCATAAGCTTTGTGCAAAAACTTTGTGCATGAACGTTGTGCATACACTTTCTGCATAAACTTTGTGCATAAACATTGTGCATAAACTTTGTGCACAAATGTTGTGCATACACTTTGTGCAAAAACTTTGTGCATAAACGTTGTGCATATACTTTGTGCATAAACTATGTGCATAAAATTTGTGCAAAAACGTTGTGCAAAAACTTTGTGCATAAACGATGTGCATAAATTTTGTGCATGAACTTTGTGCATAAACGTTGTGCATCAACTTTGTGCAGAAGCTTGGTGCATAAACTTTGTGCATAATCCTCGTTTATAAACTTTGTGCATAAACTTTGTGCATACATATTGTGCATAAACGTTGTGCATAAAATTTGTGCATAAACTTTCTGCATAAACTTTGTGCATAGACTTTGTGCATAAAAATTGTTCATCAACTTTGTGCATAACCTTTGTGCATAAACGTTGTGCATAAACATTGTGCATAAACGTTGTGCATACAATTTGTTAATAAATGTTGTGCATAAACTTTGTGCAGAAATGCTGCGCATAAATGTTGTGCATAAACCTTGTGCATAAACTTTGTGCATAAACTTTGCGCATAAACTTTGTGCATAAGTGTTGTGAATAAACTTTGTGCAAAAACTTTGTGCATAAACTATGTGCATAAACTTTGTGCATAAACGTTATGCATACACTTTGTGCATAAACTTTGTGCATATACGTTGTGCATAAACTTTGTAGATAAACGTCCTGCATAAACTTTGTGCATAAACTTTGTACATAAACATTGTGCATAAACTTTGTGCATAAACTTTCTGCATAAACCTTGTACATAAACTTTGTGCATAAACATTGTGCATAACCTTTGTGCATAACCTTTGTGCATAAACTTTGTGCATAAACTTTGTGCATACACTTTGTGCATAAATGTTGTGCAAAAACTTTGTGCATAAACTTTGTGCATAAACTTTGTGCATAAACTCTTTGCTTAAACTTTGTGCATTCACTTTGTGCATAAACGTTGTGCATAAACTTTGTACATAAACGTCGTGCATAAACTTTGTGCATAAACTTTGTACATAAACGTTGTGCATAAACTTTGTGCATAATATTTGTGCATACACTTTGTGCATAAACCTTGTGCATACACTTTGTGCATAAACTTTGTGCATAAACTTTGTGCATAAACATTATGCATAAACTTTGTGCATAAACGTTTTGCATAAACTTTGTGCATAAACATTGTGCATAAACTTTGTGCATACATTTTGTGCATAAACGTTGTGCATAAACTTTGTGCATAAACGTTCTGCATAACGTTGTGCATAAACTTTGTGCATAAAATTTGTACATAAACGTTGTGCATAAACTTTCTGCATAAACTTTGTGCATAAACATTGTGCATAAACTCTGTGCATACACTTTGTGCATAAACTTTGTGCATACACTTTGACATAAACGTTGTGCATAAACTTTGTGGATAAATGTTGTGCATAAACTTGTGTATAAACTTTGTGCATGAACGTCGTGCATAAACGTTGTCCATAACTTTGTGCATTAGCTTTGTGCATTAACGTTTTACATAAAATTTGTGCATAAACCTTGTGCATAAACTTTGTGCATAAACCTTGTGCATACATTTTGTGCACAAACTTTGTGATTAAACTTTGTGCATAAATGTTGTGCATAAAATTTGTTCAAAAACTTTGTGCATAAACTTTGTGCATAAACTTTGTGCATAAAGCTTGTGCATAAACGTTGTGCATAAGCTTTGTGCAAAAATGTTGTGCATAAACTTTGTGCATAAACTTTGTGCATACACTTTGTGCATAAATGTTGTGCAAAACCTTTGAACATAAACTCTGTGCATAAACTTTGTGCATAAACTTTGTGCATACACTTTGTGCATAAAAGTTGTGCATAAACTTTGTGCATAAACTTTTTGCATAAATGTTGTGCATAAACTTTGTGCGTAAACTTTGTGCATAAACTTTGTGCATAAATGTTGTGCACAAAGTTTGTGCATGAACGTTGTGCAGAAACTTTGTGCATACAGTTTGTGCATAAACATTGTGCATACACTTTGTGCATAAACTTTGTGCATAAACTTTGTGCATAAACTTTATGCATAAACTTTGTGCATAAACATTTTGAATAAACTTTGTGCATTAATGTTGTTCATAAACTTTGTGCATAAATGTTGTGCATAAACGTTGTGCATAAACTTTCTGCATAAAATTTGTGCATGAACTTTGTGCATAAACTTTGTGCATGAACTTTGATCATAAACCTTTTCCATAAACTTTGTGCACAAACTTTGTGCATAAACTTTGTGCATAAATGTTGTGCATAAACGTTGTGCATAAACATTGTGCATAAACTTTGTGCATAAACTTTGTGCATAAACGTTGTGCATAAACTTTGTGCATAAACTTTGTGCATAAAATTTGTGCATGAACTTTGTGCATAAACGTTGTGCATAAACTTTGTGCATAAACTTTCTGCATAAATGTTGTGCATAAACTTTGTGCATAGACTTTGTGCATAAACTTTGTGCATTAATATTGTGCATAAACATTGTGCATATACGTTTTGCATAAAATTTGTGCATAAACTTTGTGCATAAACTTTGTGCATAAACCTTGTGCATACAATTTGTGCACAAACTTTGTGCTTAAAGTTTGTGCATAAACATTGTGCATAAAATTTGTGCAAAAACTTTGGGCATAAACTTTGTGCATAAACTTTGTGCATAAACCTTGTGCATAAACGTTGTGCATAAGCTTTGTGGATAAACGTTGTGCATACACTTTGTGCATAAACTTTGTGCTTACACTTTGTGCATAAATGTTGTGCAAAACCTTTGTGCATAAACTCTGTGCATAAACTTTGTGCATGAGCTTTGTGCACAAACTCTGTGCATACACTTTGTGCGTAAAAGATGTGCATAAACGTTGTGCATAAAGTTTGTGCATAAACGTTGTGCATAAACTTTGTGCATAAGCTTTGTGCATAAACTTTGTGCATAAATGTTGTGCATAAAGCTTGTGCATGAATGTTGTGCATAAACTTTGTGCATAAACTTTGTGTATACACTTTTTGCATAAACTTTGTGCATAAACTTTGTGCATAATCGTTATGCATAAACTTTGTGCAGAAACGTTTTGCATAAACTTTGTGCAGAAACGTTGTTCATAAGCTTTGTGCATAAACGTTGTGCATAAACTTTGTGCATAAACTTTGTGCATAAACGTTGTGCATAAACTTTGTGCATAAACTGTTTCCATAAACTTTGTGCACAAACTTTGTGCATAAACGTTGTGCATAAACGTTGTGCATAAACATTGTGCATAAACTTTGTGAATAAACTTTGTGCATAAATGTTGTGCATAAAGTTTGTGCATGAACGTTGTGTAGAAACTTTGTGCAAAAACTTTGTGCATACACTTTGTGCATAAACATTGTGCATACACTTTGTGCATAAACTTTGTGCATAAACTTTGTGCATAAACTTTATGCATAAACTTTGTGCATAAACATTTTGAATAAACTTTGTTTAATAATGTTGTTCATAAACTTTGTGCATAAATGTTGTGCATAAACGTTGTGCATAAACTTAGTGCATACAATTTGTGCATGAACTTTGTGCATAAACTTTGTGCATGAACTTTGATCATGAACCTTTTCCATTATCTTTGTGCACAAACTTTGTGCATAAACTTTGTGCATAAACGTTGTGCATAAAGGTTGTGCATAAACATTGTGCATAAACTTTGTGCATAAACTTTGTGCATAAACGTTGTGCGTAAACTTTGTGCATAAACCTTGTGCATAAAATTTGTGCATGAACTTTGTGCATAAACGTTGTGCATAAACTTTGTGCATAAACGTTCTGCAAAAATGTTGTGGATAAACTTTGTGCATAGACTTTGTGCATAAACTTTGTGCATAAACTTTGTGCATAAACTTTGTGCATAGACTTTGTGCAT
>SZWC01002706.1:101232-126123 GCA_023375785.1 Penium margaritaceum
ATAAACTTTGTGCATAGACTTTGTGCATAAACTTTGTGCATAAACTTTGTGCATAGACTTTGTGCATTAATGTTGTGCATAAACATTGTGCATATACGTTTTGCATAAAATTTGTGCAAAAACTTTGTGCATAAGCTTTGTGCATAAACCTTGTGCATAAAATTTGTGCACAAACGTTGTGCTTAAAGTTTGTGCATAAACGTTGTGCATAATATTTGTGCAAAAGCTTTGTGCATAAACTTTGTGCATAAACGTTATGCATAAACCTTGTTCATAAACATAGTGCATAAGCCTTGTGCATAAATGTTGTGCATAAACTTTGTGCATAAACTTTGTGCTTACACTTTGTGCATAAATATTGTGCAAAACCTTTGTTCATAAACTCTGTGCATAAACTTTGTGCATAAACTTTGTGCATAAACTTTGTGCATACACTTTGTGCATAAAAGTTGTGCATAAACATTGTGCATAACGTTTGTGCATAAACGTTGTGCATAAACTTTGTGCATAAGCTCTGTGCATAAACTTTGTGCATAAATGTTGTGGATAAAGCTTGTGCATGAATGTTGTGCATAAACTTTGTGCATAAACTTTGTGCATACACTTTGTGCATAAACTTTGTGCATAAACTTTGTGAATAAACTTTATGCATAAACTTTGTGCATAAACTTTGTG
The DNA here is from genome assembly GCA_023375785.1 of Penium margaritaceum. Lineage (NCBI taxonomy): Eukaryota > Viridiplantae > Streptophyta > Zygnematophyceae > Desmidiales > Peniaceae > Penium > Penium margaritaceum. The sequence continues at coordinate 101,908 of SZWC01002706.1, forward strand.
CATACACTTTGTGCATAAACTTTGTGCATAAACTTTGTGAATAAACTTTATGCATAAACTTTGTGCAGAAACGTTTTGCATAAACTTTGTGCAGAAACGTTGTTCATACACTTTGTGCATAAACGTTGTGCATTAACGTTGTGCATAAACTTTGTGCATAAAAGTTGTGCATAAACTTTGTGCATTAACTTTGTGCATAAACATTGTGCATAACCTTTGTGCATAAACAGTTTCCATAAACTTTGTACACAAACTTTGTGCATAAACTTTGTGCATAAACGTTAAGCATAAACATTGTTCATAAACTTTGTGCATACACTTTGTGCATAAACGTTGTGCATAAACTTTGTGCATAAAATGTTTGCATAAACGTTGCGCATAAACTTTGTGCATAAACGTTTTGCATAAATGTTATGCATAAACTTTGTGCATAGACTTTGTACATAAACTTTGTGCATAAACTTTGTGCATAAACTTTGTTCATAAATGTTGTGCATAAACATTGTGCATATACGTTTTGCATACAATTTGTGCATAAACTTTATGCATACACTTTGTGCATAAACTTTGTGCATACACATTGACATAAACGTTGTGCATAAACTTTGTGCATAAACTTTCTGCACAAACATTGTGTATAAACTTTGTGCGTAAAATTTGTGCATAAACATCGTTCAAAACTTTGTGCATAAACGTTGTGCATAAACTTTGTGCATAACTTTGTGCATAAACGTTTTTTTGCAAAAACTTTATGCATTAACTTTGCGCATAAACTTTGTCCGTAAACGTTCTGCATAAACTTTGTGCATACAATTTGCGCATAAACTTTCTGCATAACCTTTGTGCATAAACTTTGTGCATAAACATTGTTCATAAACTTTGTGCATAAACTTTGTTCATAAACTTTGTGCATCAATGTTGTGCATAAACAATGTGCATACAGTTTGTGCATAAACGTTGTGCATCAACGTTGTGCATAAACTTTGCGCGTAAACTTTGTGCATAAAGTTTGTGCATAAACATTGTGCATAAACTTTGTGCATAAACTTTGTACATAAACTTTGTACATAAACTTTGTGCATAAACTGTGTGCATGAACCGTGTGCATAAAATCTGTGCATAACTTTTGTGCTTAAATATTGTGCATAACCTTTGTGCTTGCGCATAAACATTGTGCATATGATTTGTGCATAACCTTTGTGCATAAACTTTGTGCATAAACTTTGTGCATACACTTTGTGCATAAATGTTGTGCAAAACCTTTGTGCATAAACTCTGTGCATTAACTTTGTGCATAGCCTTTGTGCATAAACTTTGTGCATAAACTTTGTGCATACACTTTGTGCATAAAAGTTGTGCATAAACTTTGTGCATAAACTTTGTGCATAAACGTTGTGCATAACCTTTGTGCATAAACTTTGTGCATAAATGTTGTGCATGAAGTTTGTGCATAAACTTTGTGCATAAACATTGTGCATAAACTTTGTGCATACACTTTGTGCATAAACTTTGTGCATAAACTTTATGCATAAACGTTGTGCATAGATGTTTTGCATAGACTTTGTGCATAAAAGTTGTTCATAAACTTTGTGCATAAATATTGTGCATAAACGTTGTGCATAAACTTTGTGCATAAAATTTGTGCATAAAGTTTGTGCATGAACTTAGTGCATAAACTTTGTAAATAACTTTTGTGCATAAACTTTGTGCATAAAAGTTGTGCATAAACGTTTCTGCATAAAATTTGTACATAAACTTTGTGCGTCAACGTTGTGCATAAATTTTGTGCATAAACTTTGTGCATAAACTTTGTGCATACACTTCGACATACACGTTGTGCATAAACTTTGTGTATAAACTTTCTGCATAGACTTTGTGTATAAACTTTGTGCTTAACATTTGTGCATAAACGTTGTTCATAGCTTTGTGCATAAACGTTGTGCATAAAATTTGTGCATAACTTTGTGCATAAATATTATTTGCAAAACCTTTATGCATAAACTTTGTGCATAAACTTTGTCCGTAAACTTTCTGCAAACACTTTGTGCATACAAATTGTGCATAAACGTTCTGCACAACCTTTGTGCATAAACTTTGTGCATGAACGTTTTTCATCAACTTTGTGCATAAACTTTGTGCATAAACGTTGTGCATAAACTTTGTGCATAAAATTTGTGCACAAACGTTCGGCATAAACTTTGTGCATAAACTTTGCGCATAAATGTTGTGCATAAACCTTGAGCATGAAATGTGTGCATAAACTTTGTGGATAAACGTTGTGCATAAACTTTGTGCAAAAACTTCGTGCATAAACTTTGTGCATAATATCTTTGCATAAACGTTGTGCATACACTTTGTGCATAAACTTTGTGCATACACTTTGTGCATAAACTTTGTGCATAAACTTTGTAGATACACTTTGTACATTTATTTTGTGCATAACATTTGTGCATAAACTTTGTTCATAAAATTTGTGCATAAACCTTGTGCATAACATTTGTGCATAAACTTTGTGCATAAACTTTGTGCATAAACGTTGTGCATAAAGTTTGTGCAAAAACTTTGTTCATAAACGTTGTGCATAAACTTTGTGCATAAACTTTGTGCATAAACTTTGTGCATAAACTTTGTGCATAAACTCTGTGCATAAACCTTTTCCATAAACTTTGTGCACAAACTTTGTACATAAATTTTGTGCATAAACGTTGTGCATAAACGTTGTGCATAAGCTTTTTCCATAACATTTGTGCATAAACTTTGTTCATAAAACTTGTGCATAAACATTATGCATAAAATTAATGCATAAACTTCGTGCATAATCTTTGTGCATAAACTTTGTGCATACACTTTGTGCATAAACGTTGTGCATAAACTTTGTGCATAAACTTTGTGCATAAACTTTGTGCATAAACATTGTGCATAAACTTTGTGCATACACTTTGTGCATAAACGTTGTGCATAAACTTTGTGCATAAACTTTGTGCATAAACTTTGTGCATAAACATTGTGCATAAACTTTGTGCATACACTTTTTGCAAAAACATTGGGCATAAACTTTGTGCATAAACTTTGTGCATACAATTAGTGCATAAAGTTTGTGCATAAAATTTGTGCATAAGCTTTGTGCATAAACTTTGTGCATACACTTTGTGCATAAACATTGTGCATAAACTTTGTGCATACAATTAGTGCATAAAGTTTGTGCATAAAATTTGTGCATAAGCTTTGTGCATAAACTTTGTGCATACACTTTGTGCATAAACATTGTGCATAAACTTTGTGCATAAACTTTGTGCATAAACGTTCTGCATAAACTTTGTGCATAAACTTTGTGCATAAACTTTGTGCATAAACTTTGTGCATAAATGCTGTGCATAAACTTTGTGCATATACGTTTTGCATAAAATGTGTGCATAATCATTGTGCATACACTTTGCGCATAAACTTTGTGCATACACTTTGACATAAACGTTGTGCATAAACTTGGTACATAAATGTTCTGCATAAACTTTGTGTATAAACTTTGTGCATAAACTTTGTGCATAAATGTTGTTCATTACTTTGTCCAAAAACTTTGTGCATAAAGGTTTTTTGCATAAACTTCGTGCATAAACTTTGTGCATAAGCTTTGTGCATAAACTCTGTGCATCAACTTTGTGCATAAACTTTGTGCATACACTTTGTGCATAAATGTTGTGCAAAAACTTTGTGCGTAAACTCTGTGCATAAACTTTATGCATAACCTTTGTGCATAAACTTTGTGCATAAACTTTGTGCATACACTTTGTGCATAAACTTTGTGCATAAACTTTGTCCATAAATGTTGTGCATGAAGTTTGTGCATAAACGTTGTGCATAAACGTTTTGCATACACTTTGTGCAAAAATGTTGTGCATAAACTTTGTGCATGTACTTTCTGAATAACGTTGTGCATAAACTTTGTGCATAAACGTTGTGCATAAACTTTGTGCATACAATTTCTGCATAAACGTTGTGCACAAAAAGACTGTGCATAAGCTTTGTGCATACAATTTGTGCAAAAACTTCTGCATAAACTTTGTGCATAACGTTTTGCATAAATGTTTTTTGCAAAACCTTTGTGCATATCTTTGTGTATTAACTTTGTCCGTAAACGTTCTGCATAAACTTTGTGCATACAATTTGTGCATAAACTTTCTGCATAACCTTTGTGCATGAACTTTGTGCATAAACTTTGTTCATAAACTCAGTGCATAAACTTTGTGCATAAACTTTGTGCATAAACGTTGTGCATAAACTTTGTGCATTCAATTTGTGCATAAACGTTGTGCATATACTTTGTGCATAAACTTAGCTCATTAACGTTGTGCATAAACCTTGTGCATAAAATTTGTGCATAAACTTTGTGTAAAATTGTTGTGTACAAACTTTGTGTAAAACCTCTGTGCATAAACTTTGTGCATAAACTTTGTGCATAAACGTTGTGCATACACTTTGTGCATAAACTTTGTGCATACACTTTGTGCATAACTGTTGTGCATAAACTTTGTAGATAAACTTTGTGCATCAACGTTGTGCATAAACGTTTTGCATAAACTTTGTGCATAAACTTTGTGCATAAACTTTGTGCATAAACTTTGTGCATAAACTTTGTGCATAAACGTTGTGCATAAACCTTGTGCATAACTTTTATGCACAAACTTTGTTCTTTCACTTTTACCATAAACGTTGTGCATAAAACTTGTGCAAAAACTTTGTGCATAAACTTTGTGCATAAACTTTGTGCATAAACCTTGTGCATAAATGTTGTGCATAAGCTTTGTGCATAAACGTTGTGCATAAACTTTGTGCATAAACTTTGTGCATACACTTTTTGCATAAATGTTGTGCAAAAACGTTGTGCATAAACTCTGTGCATAAACTTTGGGCATAAACTTTGTGCATTAACTTTGTGCATAAACTTTGTGCATACACTTTGTGCATAAAAGTTGTGCATAAACGTTGTGCATAAACTTTATGCATAAATGTTGTGCATAAACTTTGTGCATAAACTTTGTGCATACACTTTGTGCATAAACGTTGTGCATGCACTTTGTGCATAAACTTTGTGCAAAAACTTGAAGCATAAACTTTATGCATAAACTTTGTGCATAAACATTTTGCATAACCTTTGTGCTTTAACGTTGTTCATACACTTTGTGCATAAATGTTGTGCATAAACGTTGTGCATAAACTTTGTACATAAACGTTTTGCATAACCTTTGTGCATAAACTTTGTGCATAAACGTTGTGCATAAAATTTGATGATTAACCTTTTCCATAAACTTTGTGCACAAACTTTGTGCATAAACTTTGCGCATAAACGTTGTGCATAAACATTGTGCATAAACATTGTGCATAAAATTTGTGCATAAACGTTGTGCATAAACGTTGTGCATAAACTTTGTGCATAAACGTTGTGCATAAACTTTGTGCATAAACTCTGTGCATAAACGTTGTGCATAAATATTGTGCATAAACTTTCTGCATAAATGTTGTGCATAAACTTTGTGCATAGACTTTGTGCATAAACATTGTGCATAAACTTAGTGCATAAACTTTGTGCATTAATGTTGTGCATAAACATTGTTCATATACGTTTTGCATAAACTTTGTGCAAAAAACTTTGTGCATACACTTCGTGAATAAACTTTGTACATAAACTTTGTGCATAAACTTTGTGCATAAACCTTGTGCATAAAATTTGTGCACAAACTTTGTGCTTTTAATTTGTGCATAAACGTTGTGCATAAAATTTGTGCACAACCTTTATGCATAAACTTTGTGCATAATCTTTGTGCATAAACCTTGTGCATAAACGTTGTGCATAAGCTTTGTGCATAAGCGTTGTGCTTAAACTTTGTGCATAAACTTTGTGCATACACTTCGTGCATAAATGTTGTGGAAAAACGTTGGGCATAAACTCTATGCATAAACTTTGTGCATAAACTTTGTGCATACACTTTGTGTGTAAAAGTTGTGCCTAAACGTTGTGCATAAAATTTGTGCATAAACATTGTGCATAAACTTTGTGCATAAGCTTTGTGCTTAAACTTTGTGCATAAATGCTGTGCATAAAGCTTGTCCATGAACGTTGTGCATAAACTTTGTGCATAAACTTTGTCCGTAAACGTAATGCATAAACCTTGTGCATAAACTTTATGCATAAAATTTGTTCATAAACGTTTTGAATAAACTTTGTGCATAAATGTTTTTCATAAACTTTGTGCATAAACGTTGTTCATAAACGTTATGCATAAATGTTGTGCATAAAATTTGTGCATAAACTTTGTGGATAAACTTTGTGCATAATCTTTGTGCATAAACGTTTTGCATAAACCTTTTCCATAAACTTTGTGCACAAAAGTTGTGCATAAACTTTGTGCATTAACGTTGTGTATGAAGGTAGTGCATAAACATTGTGCATAAACTTTGTGCACAAACTTTGTGCATAAACTTTGTGCATAAACTTTGTGTATAAACTTTGTGCATAAACTTTCTGCATAAAGGTTGTGCATAAACTTTGTGCATAGACTTTGTGCATAAACTTTGTGCATAAACGTTTTGCATAAAATTTGTGCATAAATGTTGTTCATAAACATTGTGCATAAACCTTTTGCATAAAATTTGTGCATAAACTTTGTGCATACACTCTGTGCATAAACTTTGTGCATACACTTTGACACAAATGTTGTGCATAAACTTTGTGCATAAACTTTGTGCATAAACTTTGTGTATAAACTTTGTCCGTAAAATTTGTGCATAAACGTTGTTCATAAACTTTGTGCATAACTTTGTGCATAAATGTTTTTTGCAAAAACTTTATGCATAAACTTTGTGCATAAACTTTGTCTGTAAACGTTCTGCATAAACTTTGTGCATAAAAATTGTGCATAAACTTTCTGCATAATCTTTGTGCATAAACTTTGTGCATAAACGTTGTGCATAAACTTTGTGCATAAAGGTTGTGCATAAACGTTGTGCATACACATTGTGCATAAACTTTGTACACACACTTAGTGCATAAACGTTGTTCATAAACTTTGTAGATAAACTTTGTGCATAAACTTTGTGCATAAACATTGTGCATAAACATTGTGCATAAACTTTGTACATAAACTTTGTGCATAAACTTTGTGCATAAACTTTGTTCATGAACCTTGTGCATAAAATTTGTGCATAAACGTTGTGCTGAAACTTTGTGCACAAATGTTGTGCATAAATATTTTTCAAAAACTTTGTGCATAAACTTTGTGCATAACCTTTGTGCATAAACCTTGTGCATAAACGTTGTGCATAAACTTTGTGCATACACTCTGTGCATAAATGATGTGCAAAACCTTTGTGAATAAACCCTATGCATTAACTTTGTGCATAAACTTTGTGCATAAATTTTGTGCATACACTTCGTGAAAAAAAGTTGTGCATAAACTTTGTGCATAAACTTTCTGCATAAACGTTGTGCATAAACTTTGTGCATAAAGTTTGTGCATAAAGTTTGTGCATAAACGTTGTGCATAAACGTTGTGCATACACTTTGTGCTTAACCTTTGTGCATAAACTTTGTGCATACAATTTGACATAAACGTTGTGCATAAACATTGTGCATAAACGTTGTGCATAAACGTTGTGCATAAACGTTGTGCATACACTTTGTGCTTAACCTTTGTGCATAAACGTTATGCATAAACGTTGTGCATAAATGTTTTGCATAAACTTAGTGCATAACAGTTGTTCATAAACTTTGTGCATAAATGTTGTGCATAAACGTTGTGCATAAACTTTGTGCATAAAATTTGTGCATAAACTTTGTGCATAAACATTGTGCATGAACTTAGTGCATACAATTTGTACATAAGTTGTGTGCATAAATTTTGTGCATAAACGTTGTGCATAAACTTTGTGCATAAACGTTGTTCATAACCTTTGTGCATAAACGTTGTGCATAACCTTTGTGCATAAATTTGTGCATAAATGTTTTTTTGCAAAACCTTTATGCATAAACTATGTGCATAAACTTTGTCCGTAAACTTTCTGCATAAACTTTGTGCATATAATTTGTGCATAAACGTTTTGCATAACCTTTGTGCATAAACGTTTTGCATAAATGTTGTTCATAAACTTTGTGCATAAACTTTGTGCATAAACTTTGTGCATAAACATTGTGCATAAATGTTGTGCATACAGTTTGTGCATAAACGTTCTGCATGAAGTTTGCGCATAAGCTTTGCGCATAAACGTTGTGCATAAACCTTGTGCATAAAGTTTGTGCATAAACTTTGTGCATAAACGTTGTGCATAAGTTTTGTGCAAGAACTTTGTGCATAAACTTTGTGCATAAAATCTGTGCATAAACGTTGTGCATACACTTTGTGCATAAACTTTGTGCATACACTTTGTGCATAAACATTTTGCATAAACTTTGTAGATACACCTTGTGCATAAATGTTGTGCATGAAATTTGTGCATAACATTTGTTCATAAACTTTGTGCATAAACCTTGTGCACAAAATTTGTGCATAAACTTTGTGCATAAACTTTGTGCATAAACGTTGTGCATAAAGTTTGTGCAAAAACGTTGTGCATAAACGTTGTGCATAACGTTTGTGAATAAACTTTGTGCATAAACTTTGTGCATAAACTTTGTGAATGAACTGTGTGCATAAACTTTGTGCATAAAACTTTTCCATAAACTTTGTGCACAAACTTTATACGTAAACTTTGTGCATAAACGTTGTGCATAAACGTTGTGCATAAGCTTTGTGCATAACATTCGAGCATAAACCTTGTGCATAAACATTGTGCATACAACTTATGCATAAACTTTGTGTATAAACTTTGTGCATAAACTTTGTGCATACACTTTGTGCATAAACGTTGTGCATAAACTTTGTGCATAAACTTTGTGCATAAACTGTGTGCATAAACATTGTGCATAAACTTTGTGCATACACTTTTTGCAGAAACATTGTGCATAAAACGTTTGCATTAACTTTGTGCATACAATTAGTGCATAAACTTTGTGCATAAACGTTGTGCATAAACTTTGTGCATACACTTTGTGCAAAAACGTTGTGCATAAACTTTGTGCATAAAGTTTGTGCATAATCGTTGTGCATAAACTTTGTGCATAAACTTTATGCATAAACGTTGTGCATAAACGTTGTGCATAAAACTTTGTGCATAAATGTTGTGCATAAACTTTGTGCATATAGGTTTTGGATATAATTTGTGCATAAACTTTGTGCATACACTTTGTGCATAAACTTTGTGCATACACTTTGACATAAACGTTGTGCATAGACTTTGAGCATAAACTTTCTGCATAAACTTTGTGTATAAACTGTGTGCATAAACTTTGTGCATAAACGTTGTTCATAACTTTGTGCATAAACTTTGTGCATAAACTATGTGCATAAATGTTTTTTCCATAAACTTTGTGCATAAAATTTGTGCATAAACATTGTGCATAAACCTTGTGCATAAACTTTGTGCATAAGCTTTGTGCATAAACATTGTGCATACACTTTGTGCTAAAACTCTGTGCATAAACGTTGTGCATAAACTTTGTGCATTAACTTTGTGCATACAATTTGTGCATAAACGTTGCGCATAAACTGTGTGCATAAACTTTGTGCATAAACGTTGTGCATGAACTTTGTGCATACACTATGTGCATACACTTTGTGCATAAACGTTGTGCATAAACTTTGTGCAAAAACTTTGTGCATAAATGTTGTGCATATACCTTGTGCATAAACGTTGTGCATAAACATTGTGCAAAACCTTTGTACATAAACGATGTGCATAATGTTTGTGCATAATCTTTGTGCCTAAACTTTGTGCATGAACTTTGTGCATAGACTTTGTGCATAAACTTTGTGCATAATCCTTGTGCATAAACTTTGTGCATAAGCTTTGTGCATAAACGTCCTGCATAAACTTTGTGCATAAACTTTGTGCATAAACTTTGTGCATACACTTTGTGCATAAACGTTGTGCATGAAATTTGTGCATAAACCTTGTGCATAAAATTTGTGCATTAACTTTGTGCATAAGCTTTGTGCATAAAGTTTGTGCAAACCCTTTGTGCATAAACGTTGTGCATAAACTTTGTGCATATACTTTGTGCATACACTTTGTGCATAAACCTTGTGCATACAATTTGTGAATAAACTTTGTGCATAAACTTTGTGCATAAACTTTGTGCATAAACGTTCTGCATAAACTTTGTGCATAAACCTCTTCAATAAACTTTGTGCACAAACATTGTGCATATAGTTTGTGCATAAACATTGTGCATAAACTTCGTGCATAAACTTTGTACATAATATTCCTACATTAACCTTGTGCATAAATGTTGTGCATATCATTTCTGCATAAACTTTGTGCATAAACTTTGTTCATAAACGTTGTGCATACACTTTGTGCATAAACGTTGTGCATAAACTTTTTGCATAAACTTTGTGCATAAACTTTGTGCATAAACCTTGTGCATAAACTTTGTGCATACACTTTGTCCAAAAACATTGTGCATAAACTTTGTGCATAAACTTTGTGTATAAACTTTGAACATAAACTTTGTGCATAAACTATGTGCATAAACGTTTTGCATAATCTTTGTGCATAAACATTTTGCATAAACTTTGTGCATAAACGTTTTGCATAAACGTTTTGCATAAACCTTGTGCATAAATGTTGTGCATAAACTTTGCGCATATACTTTTTGAATAAACTTTGTGCATAAGATTTGTGCATACACTTTGTGCATAAACGTTGGTCATATGTTTTGTGCATAAACTTTCTGCATAAACGTTGTGCATAGACTTTGTGCATAAACGTTGTTCATAAACATTGTTCATAACTTTGTGCATAAACGTTGTGCATAAACTTTGTGCATAAACTTTGTGCATGAATGTGTTTTGCAGAAACTTTGTGGACAGTCTTTGTGCATAAACATAGGTCATAAACGTTTTGCATAAACTTTGTGCAAAAAATTTGTGCATGAACTTTGTGCATTGACTTTGTGCATATACGTTGTGCCTGAAAGTTGTGCATAAACGTTGTGCATAAACTTTGTGCATAAACGTTGTGAATAGACTTCGTGTAGGAACTTTGTGCATAAACTTTGTGCATAAACGTTGTGCATAATCTTTGTGCATAAACCTTGTGCATAAATTTTGCGCATAAACGTTGTGCATAAACCTTGTGCATAAACTTTGTGCATAAACTTTGTGCATAAAATTTGTGCATAAACGTTGTGCATAAACTTTGTGCAAAAACTTTGTGCATAAGCTTTGTGCATAAACTTTGTGCATAAACCTTGTGCATAAACTTTCTGCATAAACTTTGTGCATACACGTTTTGCATAAACGTTGTGCATGAACATTGTGCATTAACTTTGTGCATAAACTTTGTGCATAAACTTTGTGCATAAACTTTGTGCAAAACCTTTGTGCATAAACCTTGTGCATAAACTTTGTGCATAAACTTTGTGCATAAACGGTTGGCATAAACATTTTGCAAAAACTTTGTGCATAAACTTTGTGCATTAACTTTGTGCATAAACCTAGTGCAAAAAATTTGTGCATAAGCTTTTTGCATACACTTTGTGCATAAACGTTGTGCATAAACTTTGTGCATAATATTTGTGCATAAACATTATTCATAAACTTTGTGCATAAACTTTGTGCAGAAAAGTTGTGCATAAACTTTGTGCATAAAATTTGTGCATAAACGTAGTGCATAAACTTTGTGCATAGACTATGTGCATAAACGTTGTGCCTAAAAGTTGTCCATAAACGTTGTGCATAACCTTTGTGCATAAACTTTGTGCAGAACCTTTGTGCATAAACTTTGTGCATAAGTTTTGTGCATAAACTTTGTGCATTAACTTTGTGCTTAAACTTTATGCATAAACTTTGTGCATAAAAGTTATGGATAAACATTGTGCATAAAATTTGTGCATAAACTTTGTGCATAAACTTTGTGCATAACTTGGTGCATAAATGTTGTGCATAAACTTTGTGAATAACGTTTTTGCACAAATATTGTGCATAAACTTTGTGCATGAACGTTTTGCATAAATGTTGTGCATAACATTTGTGCATACTTTTTAAGCATAAACTTTGTGCATAAACTTTGTGCATAAACATTGTGCATAAACGTTGTGCATAAACCTTGTGCATAAAACTTGTGCATAAAATTTGTGCTTAAACTTTGTGCATAAAACTTGTGCATAAAATTTGTGCGTAAACTTTGTGCATAAACGTTGTGTATAAAATTTGTGCAAAACCTTTGTGCATAAACATTGTGCATAAACTTTGTGCATAAATCTCGTGCATAAACATTGTGCATAAGCTTTGTGCATAAACTTTGTGCATAAACTTTGTGCATACACTTTGTGCATAAATGTTGTGCAAACATTTTGTGCATAAACTCTGTGCATAAACTTTGTGCATAAACTTTGTGCATAAAATTTGTGCATAAACTTTGTGCATACACTTTGTGCATAAACTTTGTGCATAAACTTTGTGCATAAACTTGGTGCATAAACGTTGTGCATAAACTTTGTGCAAAAACTTTGTGCATAAATGTTTAGCATAAAGTTTGTGCATAAACGTTGTGCATACACTTTGTGCATAAACTTTGTGCATACACTTTGTGCATAACCTTTGTGAATAAACTTTGTGCATAAAATTTGTGCATAAAACTTTTGCATAAACTTTGTGCATGAACTTAGTGCATAAACTTTGTACATAACTGTTGTGCATAAACTTTGTGCATAAACGTTGTGCATAAACTTTGTGCATAAACTTAGTGCATGAATGATTTGCATAAATTTTGTGCATAAACTTTAGGCATAAACATTGCTCATAAAATTTGTGCATAAACCTTGTGCATAGAATTTGTGCATAAACTTTGTGCATAAACTTTGTGCATAAACGTTGTCCATAAATTTTGTGCAGAAACTTTGTGCATTAACGTCCTGCATAAACTTTGTGCATAAACTTTGTGCATAAACTTTGTGCATAAACTTTGTGCATAGACTTTGTGCATAAACCTTTTCCATAAACTTTGTGCACAACTTTGTACATAACCTTTGTGCATAAACGTTGTGCATAGACATTGTGCATAAGCTTTGTGCATAAACTTTGTGCATAAACTTTGTGCATAAACTTTGTGCATAGACTTTGTGCATAAACCTTTTCCATAAACTTTGTGCACAACTTTGTACATAACCTTTGTGCATAAACGTTGTGCATAGACATTGTGCATAAGCTTTGTGCATAACATTCGAGCATAAACCTTGTGCATAAACATTGTGCATAAAATTTATGCATAAACTTTGTGCATACACTTTGTGCAGAAACGTTGTCCATAAACTTTGTGCATAAACGTTGTGCATAAACATTGTGCATAAACTTTGTGCATACACTTTTTGCAAAAACATTGTGCATAAACTTTGTGCATAAACTTTGTGCATAAAATTAGTGCATAAACTTTGTGCATAAACTTTGTGCATAAACTTTGTGCATACACTTTTTGCAAAAACATTGTGCATAAACTTTGTGCATAAACTTTGTGCATAAAATTAGTGCATAAACTTTGTGCATAAACTTTGTGCATAAACTTTGTGCATACACTTTGTGCACAAACTTTGTCCATAAACATTGTTCATAAACTTTGTGCATAAACGTTGTGCATAAACTTTGTGCATAAAGTTCGTGCATAAATGTTGTGCATAAACGTTTTGCATAAACTTTGTGCATAAATGTTGTGCATAAAGCTTGTGCATAAACATTGTGCATAAACTTTGTGCATACACTTTGTGCATAACCTTTGTGCATAAACTTTATGCATAAACATTGTGCATAAACGTTTTTCATGAACTTTGTGCATAAACGTTGTTCATAAACTTTGTGCAAAACCATTGTGTATAAACGTTGTGCATAAACTTTGTGCATAAAATTTGTGCATAAACGTTTTGCATAAACTTTGTGCATGAACTTAGTGCATTAACTTTGTACATAAATTTTGTGCATAAACTTTGTGCATAAACGTTGTGCATAAACTTTGTGCATAAACTTTGTGCATGAACGTTTTGCATAAATTTTGTGCATAAACTTCAGGAATAAACTTTGTTCATAAAATTTGTGCATAAACCTTGTGCATAAAATTTGTGCATAAACTTTGTGCATAAACTTTGTGCATAAACGTTGTGCATAAATTTTGTGCAAAAACTTTGTGCATAATCGTCGTGCATAAACTTTGTGCATAAACTTTGTGCATAACCTTTGTGCATAAACTTTGTGCATAAACTTTGTGCATAAACCTTTTCCATAAACTTTGTGCACAAATTTTGTACATAAACGTTGTGCATAAACATTGTGCATAAACATTGTGCATAAGCTTTGTGCATAACATTCGAGTATAAACCTTGTGCATAAACATTGTGCATAAAATTTATGCATAAACTTTGTGCATAAACTTTGTGCATAAACTTTGTGCATACACTTTGTGCATAAATGTTGTGCATAAACTTTGTGCATAAACTTTGTGCATAAACATTGTGCATAAACTTTGTGCATACACTTTTTGCAAAAACATTGTGCATAACCTTTGTGCATAAACTTTGTGCATAAAATTAGTGCATAAACTTTGTGCATAAACTTTGTGCATAAACTTTGTGCATACACTTTGTGCAGAAACGTTGTCCATAAACGTTGTGCATAAACTTTGTGCATAAACATTGTGCATAAACTTTGTGCATAAACGTTGTGCATAAACTTTGTGCATAAACGTTGTGCATATAATGTTTGCATAAAATTTGTGCATAAACTTTGTGCATACACTTTGTGCATAATCTTTGTGCATACACTTTGACATAAACGTTTTGCATAAACTTTGTGCATAAACGTTCAGCATAAACTTTGTGTATAAACGTTTTGCATAAACTTTGTGCATAAACATTGTTCATAACTTTGTGCATAAACTTTGTGCATAAACTTTGTGCATAAATGTTTTTTGCATTAACTTTGTGCATAAACTTTGTGCATAAACTTTGTGCATAAACCTTGTGCATAAACTTTGTACATAAACTTTGTGCATAAACGTTGTGCATCAACTTTGTGCTAAACATCTGTGCATAAACGTTGTGCATAAACGTTGTGCATTACCTTTGTGCGTAAACTTTCTGCATATACTTTGTGCATAAACGTTGTGCATATACTTTGTGCATAAACTTTGTGCATCTACTTTGTGCATAAACGTTGTGCATGAACTTTGTGCATACACACTGTGCATACACTTTATGCATACACTTTGTGCATAAACGTTGTGCATAAACTTTGCGCGAAACCTTTGTACATAAACGATGTGCATAATGTTTGTGCATAAACTTTGTGCATAAAATTTGTGCATAAACTTTGTGCATGAACTTTGTGCATAGACATTATGAATAAACTTTGTGCATAATCCTTGTGCATAAACTTTGTGCATACAATTTGTGTATAAATGTCCTGCATAAACTTTGTGTATAAACGTGGGGCATATACTTTGTGCATAAACGTCCTGCATAAACTTTGTGCATAAACTTTGTTCATAAACTTAATGCATACACTTTGTGCATAAACGTTGTGCATGAACTTTGTGCATTAACCTTGTGCATAACATTTGTGCATAAACTTGGTGCATCAACGTTGTGCATAAACTTTGTCCATAACGTTTGTGCAAAACCTTTGTGCATAAACGTTGTGCATAAACTTTGTGCATAAACTTTGTGCATACACTTTGTGCATAAACGTTGTGCATACAATTTGTGCATAAACGTTGTGCATAAACTTTGTGCATAACCTTTGTGCATAAACGTTGTGCATAAACTTTGTGCATAAACTTTGTGCATACACTTTGTGCATAAACGTTGTGCATACAATTTGTGCATAAACGTTGTGCATAAACTTTGTGCATAAATTTTCTGCATAGACTTTGTGCATAAACTTTGTGCGTAAACCTTTTCCATAAACTTTGTGCACAAACTTTGTGCATAAACTTTGTGCATAAACGTTGTGCATAAACTTTGTGCACAATATTTGTACATCAACCTCGTGCATAAATCTTGTGCATAACATTTATGCATAAACTTTGTGCAGAAACTTTGTTCATAAACTTTGTGCATACACTTTGTGCATAAATGTTGCGCATAAACGTTGTGCAGACATTTTGTGCATAAACTTTGTGCATTAACCTTGTGTATAAACATTGTGCATAAACTTTGTGCATAAACTTTCTGCATAAACTTTGTGCATAAAGTTTATGCATAAACGTTGTTCATTCTGCATAAACGTTCTGCATAAACGTTGCGCATAAACTTTGTGCATAAACTTTGTGCATAAACATTGTGCATAAACTTTGTGCATAAACTTTTTGCATAAACGTTTTGCATTAACCTTGTGCATAAATGTTGTGCATAAACTTTGTGCATATACGTTTTGCATAAACTTTGTGCATAAACTTTGTGCATACACTTTGTGCATAAACGTTGTGCATATACTTTGACATAAACGTTGTTCATAAACCTTGTGCATAAACTTTCTGAATAAACTTTGTGCATGAACTTTGTGCATAAACGTTGTTCATAAATGTTGTTCATAACTTTGTGCATAAACGTTGTGCATAAACTTTGTGCATAACCTTTGTGCATACATGTGTTTTGCAGAAACGTTTTGCATAAACTTTGTGCATAACCCATGTGCATATACCTTGTGCAGAAACTTTGTGCATAAACTTTATCCATAAACTTTGTGCATAAACGTTATGCATAAACTTTGTGCAAAAACTCAGTGCAAAAACGTTGTGCATAAACTTTGTGCATAAACTTTGTGCATAAACTTTGTGCATACACTTTGTGCATAAACTTTGTGCATACACTTTGTGCATAAACTTTGTGCATAAACTTTGTGCATAAACTTTGTGCATAAACGTTGTGCATAAATGTTGTGCATAAACTATGTGCAATACATTTGTGCATAAACGTTGTGCATATACTTTCTGCATATACGTTTTTACATAAACGTTGTGCAAAAACGTTTTGCATGAACGATGTGCATAATGTTTGTGCATAAGCTTTGTGCGTAAACTTTGTGCAAAAACTTTGTGCATAGACTTTGTGCACAAACTTTGTGCATAATCCTTGTGCATGAACTTTGTGCATAAACTTTCTGCATAGACTTTGTGCATAAACATTCTGCATAAACTTTGTGCAAAACCTTTGTGTATGAATGTCCTGCATAAACTTTGTGCATAAAATATGTGCATAAACTTTGTGCGTAAACTTTGTGCATACACTTTATGCATAAAATATGTGCATCAACTTTGTGCATAAACTTTGTGCATAAACTTTGTGCATAACCTTTGTGCATAAACGTTCTGCACGAACTTTGTGCAACAACTTTGTGCATAAACTATGTGCATAAACTTTGTGCATAAAACTTTTGCAGACACTTTGTGCATACATTTTGTGCGTAAACGTTGTGCATAAGATTTGTGCACAAAGTTTGTGCATGAATT
The DNA here is from genome assembly GCA_023375785.1 of Penium margaritaceum. Classification (NCBI taxonomy): domain Eukaryota; kingdom Viridiplantae; phylum Streptophyta; class Zygnematophyceae; order Desmidiales; family Peniaceae; genus Penium; species Penium margaritaceum. The sequence continues at coordinate 119,494 of SZWC01002706.1, forward strand.
TTCTGCAAAAACGTTGTGCATAAACTTTGTGCATAAACGTTCTGCATAAACTTTGTGCATACAATTTGTGCATAAACTTTCTGCATAAACTTTGTGCATAAACTTTGTGCATAAACATTGTGCATAAACGTTGTTCATAAAATTTCTGCATAAACTTTGTGCATAGACGTTGTGCATAAACTTTGTGCATAAACTTTGTGCATAAACTTTGTGCATAAAACTTGTGCATAGACTTTGTGCATAAACATTGTGCCTAAAAGTTGTGCATAAACGTTGTGCATAACCTTTGTGAATAAACTTAGTGCAGAACCTTTGTGCATAAACTTTGTGCATAATTTTCGTGCATAAACTTTGTGCATTAACGTTTTGCATAAACTTTGTTCATAAACTTTGTGCATAAACATTGTGGATAAACTTTGTGCATAAACTTTGTGCATAAATGTTGTGCATAAACTTTGTGCATAACTTGGTGCAGAAATGTTTTGCATAAACATTGTGCATAAACTTTGTGCACAAAAATTGCGTATAAACTTTGTGCATGAATGTTTTGCATAAATGTTGTGCATAAACTTTGTGCATAAACTTTGTGCATAAACTTTGTGCATAAATTTTGTGCATAAAATTTGTGCATAAACTTTGTGGATAAACGTTATGCATAAACGTTGTGCATAAACTTTGTGCATAAACTTTGTGCATAAACTTTGTGCATAAATGTTATGCATAAACTTTGTGCATAAACTTTGAGCATAAACGTTTTGCATAAACGTTTTGCATAAACGTTGTGCATAAACCTTGTGCAAACATTTTGTGCATAAACTTTGTGCATACACTTTGTGCATAAACTTTGTGCATAAACTTTGTGCATAAAATTTGTGCATAAACTTTGTTCATAAAATTGTGCATAAACGTTTTCTATAAACTTTATCCATAAACGTTGTGCATAAATGTTGTGCCAACATTTTGTGCATAAACGTTGTGCAAACACTTTGTGCATAAACATTGTGCATAAACGCTGTGCATACGCTTTGTGCATAAACTTTGTGCATAAACTTTGTGCATAAAGTTTGTGCATACAATTTGTGCATAATCGTTGTGCATAAACTTTGTGCATGAACTTTTTGCATAAACTTTGTGCATAAACTTTCTGCATAAACTTTGTGCATACAATTTGTGCATAAAACGTTGTGCAAAAACATTGTGCATAAACTTTGTGCATAAATTTTGTGCACAAACTTTGTGCATGAAATTTGTGCATAAGCTTTTTTCATACATTTTGTGCATAAACGTTGTGCATAAACTTTGTGCATAAACTTTGTGCATAAACGTTGTGCATAAACGTTGTGCATAAACTTTGTGCATAAACTTTGTGCATAAGCTTGGTGCATAAACTTTGTGCATAGTGTTAGGCATAAACTTTGTGCATTAATGTTGTGCATAAACTTTGTGCATAAACTTTGTGCATAAACATTGTGCATACACTTTGTGCATAAACATTGTGCATAAACTTTGTGCATAAACTTTGTGCATAGTGTTAGGCATAAACTTTGTGCATAAATGTTGTGCATAAACTTTGTTCAAAACCTTTGTGCATAAACGTTGTGCAGAACCTTTGTGCATAAACTTTGTGCATAAACTTTGTGCATAAAATTTGTGCAGAAACTTTGTGCATAAACGTTGTGCATAAAATGTGTGCATAAACTTTGTGCATAAACTTTGTGCATAAACGTTGTGCATAAAGTTTTGTGCATAAACTTTGTGCATAAACTTTGTCCATAAAATTTGTGCGTAAACCTTGTGCATAAACTTTGTGCATAAACGTTGTGCATAAACGTTGTGCATACACTTTGTGCATAAAAATAGTGCATAAACGTTGTGCATAAACTTTGTGCACAAACGTTGTGCATAAACTTTGTGCATAAACATCGTGCATAAACTTTGTGCATAAACCTTGTGCATAAACTTTGTGCACAAACTTTGTGCATAAACTTTGTGCATAAACCTTGTGCATAATCATTGTGCATAAACGTTGTGCATAAACCTTGTGTATGAACTTTGTGCATAAACGTTGTGCATAAACTTTGAGCATAAACTTCGTGCACAAACTTTGTGCATAAACCTTGTGCATAAACTTTGTGCATAAACTTTGTGCCTAAACCTTGTGCATAAACTTTGTGCATAAGCTTTTTGCATACACTTTGTGCATAAATGTTGTGCATAAACTTTGTGCATACACTTTGTGCATAAACATTTTGCAAAACCTTTGTGCATAAACGTTGTGCATAAGCTTTGTGCATATACGTTGTGCATAAATGTTGTGCAAAACCTTTGTGCATAAACTTTGCGCATAAACTTTGTGCATAAACATTGTGCATAAACGTTGTGCATTAGCTTTGTGCACAAACCTTGTGCATGAAATTTGTGCATACAATCTGTGCATAAACATTGTGCATATACTTTGTGCATAAACTTTGTGCATAAACGTTGTGCATACACTTTATGCATAAACGTTATGCAAAAACTTTGTGCATAACCTTTGTGCATAAACTTTGTGCATAAACTTTGTGCATAAACTTTGTGCATACACTTTGTGCATAAACGTTGTGCATAAATATTGTGCATAAACGTTGTGCATAAACGTTTTGCATATTATTTCTTCATAAACTTTGTACATAAACTTTGTGCATAAACGTTGTGCATAAATATTGTGCATAAACGTTGTGCATAAACGTTTTGCATATTATTTCTTCATAAACTTTGTACATAAACTTTGTGCATAAATGTTGTACATAAACTTTGGGCATAAACTTTGTGCATAAACTTTGTGAATAAACTTTGTGCATACACTTTGTGCATAAACGTTGTGCATACACTTTGTACATAAACGTTGTGCATAAACTTTGCTCATAAACTTTCTGCATAAACTTTGTGCATAAACTTTGTGAATAAACTTTGTGCATACACTTTGTGCATAAACGTTGTGCATACACTTTGTACATAAACGTTGTGCATAAACTTTGCTCATAAACTTTCTGCATAAACTTTGTGCATAAACTCTGTGCATTAACTTTGTGCATAAACGTTGTTCATAAACTTTGTGAATAAACTTTGTGCATAAACGTTGTGCATACATTTTTTGTGCATAAAGTTTGTGCATAAACTTTGTGGATTAACATTGTGCATACACTTTGTGTATAAACATTGTGCATAAACTTTGTGTGTAAACGTTGTGCATAAACTTTGTGCAAAACCTTTGCGCATGAAACTTGTGCACAAACTTTGTGCATCAACTTTGTGCATAAGGTTTGTGCAAACACTTTGTGCGTAAAAGTTGTGCATAAACTTTGTGCATAAATTTTGTGCATAAACGTTGTGCATTCATGTTGTGCATAAACTTTGTGCAAAACATTTGTGCATAAAAGTTGTGCATATGCTTTCTCCATAAACGTTTTTACATAAACGTTGTGCAAAAAAGTTGTACAAAAACGATGTGCATAGTGTTTGTGCATAGGCTTTGTGCGTAAACTTTGTGCATAAACTTTGTGCATAGACTTTGTGCATAAACTTTGTGCATACTCCTTGTGCATGAACTTTGTGCATAAACTTTCTGCATAAACTTTGTGCATAAACATTGTGCATAAACTTTGTGCAAAACCTTTCTATATAAATGTCCTGCATAAACTTTGTGCAGAAAAGTTTTGCATAAACGTTGTGCATAAACTTTGTGCATACACTTGATGCATAAAATATGTGCATCAACTTTGTGCATAAACTTTGTGCATAAACTTTGTGCATTACATTTGTGCATAAACGTTCTGCACAAACTTTGTGCATCAACTTTGTGCATAAACTTTGTGCATAAACTTTGTGCATAAACTTTTTGCAGAAACTTTGTGCATACATTTTCTGCGTAAACGTTGTGCATACACTTTGTGCACAATGTTTGTGCATAAAATTTCTGCAAAAACGTTGTGCATAAACTTTGTGCATAAACGTTCTGCATAAACTTTGTGCATACAATTTGTGCATAAACTTTGTGCATAAACTTTGTGCATAAACATTGTGCATAAGCGTTGTTCATAAACTTTGTGCATAAACATTGTGCATAAACGTTGTGCATAAACTTTGTGCATAAACTTTGTGCATAAAATTTGTGCATAGACTTTGTGCATAAACGTTGTGCCTAAAAGTTGTGCATAAACGTTGTGCATAACCTTTGTGCATAAACTTTGTGCAGAACCTTTGTGCATAAACTTTGTGCATAATTTTTGTGCATAAACTTTGTTCATTAACGTTTTGCATAAAGTTTGTGCATTAACTTTGTGCATAAACTTTGTGCATAAACCTTGTGGAAAAACTTTGTGCATAAACTTTGTGCATAAACGTTGTGCATAAACTTTGTGCATAACTTGGTGCAGAAATGTTTTGCATAAAATTTGTGCATAAACTTTGTGCACAAAAATTGTGCATAAACGTTGTGCATGAATGTTTTGCATAAAAGTTGTGCATAAACTTTGTGCATAAACTTTGTGCATAAACTTTGTGCATAAACTTTGTGCATAAACTTTGTGCATAAACTTTGTGGATAAACGTTATGCATAAACATTGTGCATAAGCTTTGTGCATAAACGTTTTGCATAAAGGTTGTGCATAAACTTTGTGCATAAACTTTGTGCATAAACTTTGCGCATAAATGTTGTGCATAAACTTTGTGCATAAACTTGAGTTATGGTTAATCATCCCCTTTTCATACACTACGATACCTGTGTATAGTGCATCCTGTTTAAGTATAGTTCCCAGAAGCTTACCTTGAGATGTTCACTTCTTTTGACACTAGGTGTTTAGTGGAAGTCAAAACGCTCAGTCCATGTTTGTGCATTGAATTCGTGTGGTCAAAAGGAATTTTCATGCATTGTTATATTTTCTAGGAAGCCTACATATGTCCCTTGAATTATGTATCGGCTGTTTTGTTTGTCGTATTCCTCTTACATAAAGCCTGTGGTCCTAAACGCCTTGTTTCCTTTGATAAACACCCACATGACGACTTAGGGCGAATTCCAGATAAACACCCATATGACGACTTAGGGCGAATTCCAGATAGGGTTAGGATCCCAACTGGACCTCCCCCCACCTCCCGCAAACTCCCTAGTGTATTGGGGAAGTGTATTGGGGAGTGTATTGGGGGGACGAGGTTTTTTGGGACTTGTGTAACGGTAGGTCCGCACCTCCCTCCGCATACACTAGTTAAAAAAGGAGGCCCTCCCCAGCTACACTCTCCAATACACCAACCCAATACACTTTTACCTGCTGGGGGGGGGATCTGGATACAAGGACCCCCACCCCCCCTCCTCCCTCCCCGAAGTGGAAGAGTGTATTGCGGGAGTGTAGCTGGGAGTGTATCTGGTAGATAGAAAGAAAACAGACTTGTGTACATCTACATTAATTACTCGTACGCTGTTGATAACAAGCATCGGATGTCTCTCTCTTTGTCTACGTAACCTGCTATAAGGCTGTACACAAACAGTTTAGTGTACTTCGACTCTGCCACAATGGGATCCCAACTGGACCCCCCCCCCCCCCACAAACCCCCTAGTGTATTGGGGAAGTGTATTGAGGAGTGTATTGGGGGGACGAGGTTTTTCCGGACTTGTGTAATAGCAGGTCCGCACCTCCCTCCAAATGCACTAGTTAAAAAATGAAGGCTCCCCCAGCTACATTCTCCAATACACCAACCCAATACACTTTCACCTGTTTGGGGGGGGGGGGGGATCTGGATACAAGGACCTCCCTCCCTTCCCCACCGAAGTGGAAGAGTGACTTGCGTGAGTGTAGCTGGGAGTGTATCTGGTAGACAGAAAAAACAATAGACACGTGTACATCTACATTAATTACTCCTAAGCCATCGATTACAAGCATGCGACGTCTCTCTCTTTGTCTACGTAACCAGCTATAAGGCTGTACATAAACAGTTTAGTGTACTTCAACTCCGCCACAATGGGGTCCCAACTGGACACCCCCCCCCCCCTCCCCGCAAACTCCCTAGTGTATTGGGGAAGTGTATTGGGGAATGTATTGGGGGTTGAGGTTTTTTCGAACTTGTGTAACGGCAGGTCCACACCTCCCTCCGAATACACTAGTTAAAATAAGAAGGCTCCCCCAGCTACACTCTCCAATACACCACCCCAATACACTTTTACCTGCTAGGGTGGGGGATCTGGATACAAGGATCCCCCCCCCTCCCCCCCAAAGTGGAAGAGTGTATTGCGGGAGTGTAGCTGGGAGTGTATCTGGCAGAGAGAAAAAAAAAAGACTTGTGTACATCTACATAACATTCCTCCTAAGCCGTCGATTAGAAGCATCCGACATCTCTCTCTTTGTCTACGTAACCAGGTATCAGGCTGTACACAAATAGTTTAGTGTAGTTGGACTCCACCATAATAGAATCCCAACTGGAACCCCCGCCCCCGTAAAACCCCCTAGTGTATTGGGGAAGTGTATTGGGGAGTGTATTGGGGGAAAGAAGCTTTTTTGGACTTGTGTATAAGCATGTTTGCATCTCCCTCTGAATAAACCAACCCAATACACTTTTACCTGCTGGGGGGGGGATCTGGATACAAGGACCCCCCCCCCTCC
>SZWC01002706.1:130361-165361 GCA_023375785.1 Penium margaritaceum
TTGTGCAAAAACTTTGTGCATAAACAATGTGCATAGATTTTGTGCATAAACGTTGTGCATAAACTTTGTGCATAAGCTTTGTGCATAAACTTTGTGCATAAACCTTGTGCATAATCTTTGTGCATAAACTTTGTGCATAAACTTTGAGCATAAACTTTGTGCATAAACGTTGTGCATATACTTTGTGCAAACACTTTGTGCATAAACTTCCTGCATAAACTTTGTGCATAACATTTGTGCATAAACTTTGTGCATAAACTTTGTGCATACACTTTGTGCATAATCGTTGTGCTTAAACTTGATGCATAAACTTTGTGCACAAACTTTGTGCATCAACGTTCTGCAAAACTTTGTTCATAAACTTTGTGCATAAACTTTGTGCATAAACATTGTGCATAAACCTCGTGCATACACTTTGTGCATAAACATTGGGCATAAACTCTGTGCACAAATTTTGTGCATAAACATTCTTCAAAAATGTTGTGCATAAACTTTGTCCGTAAACGTTCTGCATAAACTTTGTGCATACAATTTTTGCATAAACATTCTGCATGAACTTTGTGCATAATCTTCGTGCATAAACGTAGTTCATAAACTTTGTGCATAAACGTTTTTTAGAAACTTTGTGCATAAAAGTTGTGCATACTCTTTGTGCATACAATTTGTGCATAAACTTTGTGCATGAACGTTGTGCATTGACTTTGTGCATATATGTTGTGCCTAAAATGTGTGCATATACATTGTGCATAATCTTTGTGCATAAAAGTTGTGCATAAACTCTGTGCATGAACTTTGTGCATAAACTTTGTGCATAAATGTTGTGCATAAACTTTGTGCATAAGCTTTGTGCATAAAGTTTGCGCATAAAAGTTGTGCATAAGCCTTGTGCACAAACGTTTTGCATGAACTTTGTGCATAAACTTTGTGCATAAAAGTTGTGCATAAACTTTGTGCAAAAACGTTGTGCATAAACTTTGTCCATAAACTTTGTGCATAAACTTTGTGCATAAACTTTGTGCATAAACTCAGTGCATACACTTTGTGCATAAACTTTGTGCATAAACACTGTGCATAAATGTTGTGCATAAACTTTGTGCATAAACTTTGTGCATAAACTTTGTGCATAAACTTTGTGCATAGACTTTGTGCATAAACTTTGTGCATAACTTTTGCGCATAAACGTTGTGCATAAACATTTTGCATAAACGTTGTGCATAAACTTTGTGCATAAACTTTGTGCATGAACTTTGTGCATAAACCTTGTGCATAAACGTTGTGCATAAGATTTGTCCACAAACTTTGTGCATAAACGTTGTGCATACACTTTGTGCATAAACGTTGTGCAAAAACTTTGTGCATAAACTCTGTGCATAAACTTTGTCCATAAAATTTGTGCATAAACTGTGTGCATAAACTTTGTGCATAAACTTTGAGCATAAACATTGTGCATAAAATTTGTGCATGAACGTTGTGCATAAACTTTGTGCATAAACTTTGAGCATAAACATTGTGCATAAACTTTGTGCATAAACTTTGTGCATAAACTTTGTGCATAAATGTTGTGCACTAAGTTTGTGCATAAACGTTGTGCTTAAACTTTGTGCATACACTTTGTGCATACACTTTGTGCAAATACTTTGTGCTTACACTTTGTGCATAAAGTTTGTTCATAAAGTTTGTGCATAAATGTTATGCATAAACTTTGTGCATAAACATTTTGCATAAACGTTGTGCATAAACGTTGTTCATGAACTTTGTGCATAAACGTTGTGCATAAACGTTGTGCATAAACTTTGTGCATAAACTTTGTGCATATACTTTGTGCATAAACTTTGTGCATAAACTATGTGCATAAACTTTGTGCATAAACGTTTTACATACAATTTGTGCATACAAATTGTGCATAAACGTTGTGCATAAACTTTGTGCATGAACTTTGTGCATAAACGTTGTGCATAAATTTTGTGCATTAACTTTGTGCATAAACATTGTGCATCAAATTTGTGCATAAACATTGTGCATAAAATTTGTGCATAAACTTTGTGCATAAACGTTTTGCATAAACGTTATGCATAAAGTTTGTGCAAAACCTGTGTGCATAAACGCTGTGCATTAACATTGTGCATAAACTTTGTGCATACACTTTGTGCACAAACGTTGTGCATGAAATTTATGCATAAACTTTGTGCATAAACTTTGTGCATAAACTTTGTGCATTAACTTTGTGCATAAACCTTTTCCACAACCTTTGTGCACAAACTTTGTGCATGAACTTTGTGCATAAATTTTGTGCATAAACTTCGTGCATAAACGTTGTGCACAATATTCGTGCATAAACCTTGTGCATAAACGTTGTGCATACATTTTATGCATAAACGTTGTGCATAAACTTTGTGCGTAAGCTTTGTGCATACACTGTGTGCATAAACGTTGTGCATAAACTTTGTGCATAAACTTTGTGTATACAAATTTGTGCATAAACCTTGTGCATAAACTTTGTGCATACACTTTGTAAATAAACTTTGTGCATAAACGTTGTGCATAAACTTTGTGCAGAAGCTTTGAGCACAACCTTTGTGCATAAACTTTGTGCATAAATGTTGTGCATAAACTTTGTGCATATACGTTTTGCATAACATTTGTGCATAAACATTGTGCATACACTTTGTGCATAAATGTTGTGCATACACTTTGACATAAACATTGTGCAGAAACTTTGTGCATAAACTTTCTGCATAAACTTTGTGCATATATTTTGTGCATAAACTTTGTGCTTAAACATTGTTGATAACTTTGTGCATAAAATTTGTGCATAAACGTTGTGCATAAACTTTGTGCATAAACCTTGTACATAAACTTTGTGCATAAACTTTGTGCATAAATGTTATGCATAAAATTTGTGCAAAACCTCTGTGCATAAACGTTGTGCATAAACCTTGTGCATAAACTTTGTGTATAAACGTTGTGGATAAAAGTTGTGCAAAAACTTTGTGCATAAACGTTGTCCATATACTTTGTGCATAAACTTTGTGCATAAACCTTGTGCAGAAACGTTGTGCATTAACGATGCGCATAATGTTTGTGCATGATTTGTGCATAAACTTAGTGCATAGACTTTGTGCATAAACTTTGTGCATAATCCTTGTGCATAAACTTTGTGCATAAATTTTGTGCATAAACTTCCTAAAAGAACGTTGTGTATAAACTTTGTGCAAAAGCTTTGTGCATAAACATCCTGCATAAACTTTGTGCAAAAACTTTGTGCATAACATTTGTGCGTACACTTTGTGCATACACGTTGTGCATAAACTTTGTGCATAAACTTTGTGCATAAACTTTGTGCAAAACCTTTGTGCATACACATTGTGCATAAGCTTTGTGCATAAACTTTGTGCATAAACGTTGTGCATAACATTTGTGCAAAAACTTTGTGCATAAACGTTGTGCATATACTTTGTGCATAAACTTTGTGCATAAACGTTGTGCACAAACTTTGTGCATAAACAATGTGCACAAATTTTGTGCATAAACTTTGTTCATAAATACTTTGTGCATAAACTTTGTGCATAAGCTTTGTGCATTAACTTTGTGCAAAAACTTTGCGCATAATCCTTGTGCATAAAATTTGTGCATAAACTTTGTGCATAAACTTTGTCCATAAACGTTGTGCATACACTTTGTGCATAAACGTCCTGCATAAACTTTGTTCATAATATTTTTGCATAAACTTTGTGCATAAACTTTGTGCATAAACTTTGTGCATAATTGTTTTGCTTAAACTTTATGCATAAACTTTGTGCACAAACATTGTGCATAAAGGTTCTGCAAAATCTTTGTGCATAACGTTTGTGCCTAAACTTTGTGCATAAACGTTCTGCATAAATTTTGTGCATACACTTTCTGTGTAAACATTGTGCACAAACTCTGTGCACAAATTTTGTGCATAAACTTTCCGCAAAAACGTTGTGCATAAACTTTGTCCGTAAACGTAATTCATAAACTTTGTGCATAAACTTTGTGCATAAACGTTGTTCATAGACTTTGTGCATACAATGCATGCATAAACGTTGTGCATAAACATTGTGCATAAACTCTATGCAAAAACTTTGTGCATAAACTTTGTGCATTAACTTTGTGCATGAACGTTGTGCATAAACATTGTGCATAGACTTTATGCATAAACGTTGCGCATAAACCTTGTGCATAAACCTTGTGCATAAAATTTGTTCATAAACTTTGTGCATAAACGTTGTGCATAAAATTTGTGCAAACACTTTGTGCACAAACGTAGTGCATAAGCTTTGTGCATAAACATTGTTCATACACTTTGTGCATACACTTTGTGCATACACTTTGTGCATAAACTTTGTGCATAAACTTTGTGCATAAACTAAGTGCATAAACTATGTGCGTAAACTTTGTGCATAAACTTTGTGCATATACTTAATGCATAAACGTTGTGCATAAACTTTGTGCATCAACTTTGTGCATAAACGTTGTGCATAAACCTTGTGCATAAAACGAGTGCATAAACGTTGTGCGTAAACTTTGTGCATAAACGTTGTGCATAAAATTTGTGGAGAACTGTTGTGCATAAACTTTGTGCATAAACTTTGTGCATAAACCTTGTGCATAAAGGTTGTGCATAAGCTGTGTGCACAAACTTTGTGCATAAACGTTGTGCATAAACTTTGTGCATAAACGTTTTACATAAACTTTGTGCATAAACTTTGTGCATAAACGTTGTTCATAAATGTTGTGCATAAACTTTGTGCATAAACTTTGTGCATATGCTTTGTGCATAAATGTTGTGCATAACGTTTGTGCACAAAAGTTGTGCATAAACTTTGTTCATAAACTTTGTGCATAAACGTTGTGCATAAACATTGTGCATAACCGTTGTGCATAATATTTGTGCATAAACTTTGTGCATAAACTTTGTGCATAAACTTAGTGCATAAACTTTGTACATAAACTTTGTGCATAAACTTTGTGCATAAACGTTGTGCATAAACTTTGTGCACAAACTTAGTGCATAAACATTGTGCATACATTTTGTGCATAAACTTTGTACATAAACTTTGTTCATAAAATTTGTGCATAAACCTTGTGCATGAACTTTGTGCATAAACTTTGTGCATAAACTTTGTGCATAAACTTTGTGCATAAAGTTTGTGCAAATGTTTTGTGCATAAACGTTGTGCATAAACTTTGTGCATAAAGTTTGTGCATAAACTTTGTGCATACACTTTGTGCATAAACATTGTGCATAACATTTGTGCATAAACTTTGTGCATCAACTTTGTGCATAAACTTTGTGCATAAACTTGGTGCATAAACGTTTTGCATTACCCTTTTCCGTAAACTTTGTGTACAAACGTTTTGCATAAAATGTGTGCACCAACGTTGTGCACAAACTTTCTGCATAAACTTTGTGCATAATATTTGTGCGTAAACCTTGTGCATAAACGTTGTGCATAAGATTTATGCATAAACTTTGTGCATAAACTTTGTGCATAAACTTTGTGCATAAACTTTGTGCATACACTTTGTGCATAAATGTTGTGCATAAACTTTGTGCATAAAATCTGTGCATAAACTTTGTGCATAAAACTTGTGCCTAAAATATGTGCATATACTTTGTGCAAAAACATTGTGCACAAACTTTGTGCATAAACTTTGTGCATAAACTTTGGGCATAAACTTTGTGCATAAATGTTGTGCATAAACTTTGTGAATATACGTTTTGCAAAAAAGTTGTGCATAAACTTTGTGCATACACTTTGTGCATAAACTTTGTGCATACACTTTCACATAAAGGTTGTGCATAAACTTTGTGCATAAGCTTTCTGCATAAACTTTGTGTATAAACTTTGTGCATAAACTTTGTGCATAAACGTTGTTCATAACTTTGTGCTACACGTTGTGCATAAACGTTGTGCATAAAATTTGTGCATAAACATTGTGCATAAATGTTTTCTGCATAAACTTTGTGCATAAACTTTGTGCATAAACTTTGTGCATAAACCTTGTGCATAAACTTTGTGCATGAAACTTGTGCATTAACTTTGTGCATAAACGTTGTGCATAACATTAGTGCAAAAAATCTGTGCATAAACGTTGTGCATGAACTTTGTGCATAAACTTTGTGGATACACTTTGTGCATAAACGTTGTGCATAAACTTTGTGCATACACTTTGTGCATAAACTTTGTGCATAAAATTTGTGCATACACTATGTGCATAAACTTTGTGCATAAACTTTGTTCATAAACATTGTGCATAAACTTTGTGCAAAACCTTTCTGCATAAACGTTGTGCATATACTTTGTGCATAAACTTTGTGCAAAAACGTTGTGCATAAACGATGCGCATAATGTTTGTGCATAAACTTTGTGCATAAACTTTGTGCATAAACTTTGTGCATACACTTTGTGCATACACGTTCTGCATAAACTTTGTGCATAAACGTTGTGCATAAACGTTGTGCATAAACGTTCTGCATAAACTTTGTGCATAAACGTTGTTCATAAACTTTCTTCTTAAATTTTGTGCATTAACTTTGTGCATAAACTTTGTGCATAAACTTTGTGCATGAACATTGTGGATAATCTTTGTTCATAAACTTTGTGCATACATGTTGTGCATAAACTTGGTGCATAACTTGGTGCATAAATGTTGTGCATAAACTTTGTGCATAAACTTTGTGCAAAAACATTGGGCATAAACTTTGTGCAAGAACGTTTTGTATAAATGTTGTGCATAAACGTTTTGCGTAAAATTTGTGCATAAACTTTGTGCATACACTTTGTGCATAAACTTTGTGCATAATCTTTGTGCATAAACTTTGTGCATAAACTTTGTGCATAAACTTTGTGCATAGATGTTGTGCATAAGCTTTGTGCATAAAATTTGTACATAAACTTTGTGCATGCACCTTGTGCATAAACGTTGTGCATGAAATTTGTGCATAAACCTTGTGCAAAAAATTTGTGCATAAACTTTGTGCATAAACTTTGTGCTTAAACGTTGTGCATAAAGTTTGTGCAAAACCTTTGTGCATAAACGTTGTGCATAAACTTTGCACGTAAACTTTGTGCATAAACTTTGTGCATACACTTTGTGCATAAACGTTGTGCATAAAATATGTGCATAAACATTGTGCATAAAAGTTGTGCATAAATTGTGTGCATAAACTTTGTGCATAAACTTTGTGCATAAACCTTTTCCATAAACGTTGTGCACAAACTTTGTGCATAGACTTTGTGCATAAACGTTGTGCATAAACTTCTTGCATAAACTTTGTGCATAGTATTCGTGCATAAACCTTGTGCATAAACGTTGTGCATAACATTTATGCATAAACTTTGTGCATAAACTTTGTTCATAAATTTTGTGCAGACACTTTGGGTATAAACGTTGTGCATAAACTTTGTACATACAATTTGTGCATAAACATTGTGCATAAGCTTTGTGCATAAACTTTGTGCATAAACGTTGTGCATAAACTTTGTGCATAAACTTTGTGCACAAACGTTGTGCATAAACTTTGTGCATAAACTTTGTGCATAAACTTTGTGCAAAAACTTTCTGCATAAACTTTGTGCATGAACTTTGTGCATAAACTTTGTGGATAAACGTTTTTCATAACTTTGTGCATAAACGTTGTGCATAAACTTTGTGCATAAAATTTGTGCATAAACCTTGTGCATGAACTTTGTGCATAACCTTTGTTCATAAGCTTTGTGCATAAACATTGTGCATAAACTTTGTGCAAAACGTCTGTGCAAAAACGTTGTGCATAAACTTTGTGCATAAACTTTGTGCATAAACTTTGTGCATAAACGTTGTGCATAAACTTTGTGCATAAACTTTGTTCATAAACTTTGTGCAAAACGTTTGTGCATAAACTTTGTGCAAAACGTCTGTGCAAAAACGTTGTGCATAAACTTTGTGCATAAACTTTGTGCATAAACTTTGTGCAAACACTTTGTGCATAAACGTTGTGCATAAACTTTGTGCATAAACTTTGTGCATAAACGTTGTGCATGAACTTTGTGCATAAAATTTGTGCATACACTTTGTGCATAAACTTTGTGCATAGAATTTGTGCATAACCTTTGTGAATAAACGTTGCGCATAAACTTTGTGCAAAACATTTGTGCATAAACGTTGTGCATATACTTTGTGCATAAACTTTGTGCATAAACATTGTGCAAAAACTTTGTGCATAAACGATGTGCATAATGTTCGTACATAAACTTTGTGCGTAAACTTTGTGCATAAACTTCGTGCATAGAATCTGTGCATTAAGATTGTGCATAATCCTTGTGCATAAACTTTGTGCATAAACTTTCTGCAGAAACATCGTGCTTAAACGTTGTGCATAAACTTTGTGCAAGAACTTTGTGTATAAAGTTCCTGCATAAACTTTGTGCATAACCTTTGTGCATAAACTGTGTGCATACACTCTTTGCATAAACGTTGTGCATGAAATTTAAGCATAGAATTTGTGCATAACCTTTGTGCATAAACGTTGTGCATAAACTTTGTGCATAAACTTTGTGCATAAACGTTATGCAGAAACTTTGTGCATAAATTTTGTGCGTAAACGTTGTGCATGAACTTTGTGCACAAATTTTGTGCATACACGTTCTGCAAAAACATTGTGCATAAACTTCGTGCATAAACGTTCTGCATAAAATTTGTGCATAAACTTTGTGCATGAAATTTGTGCATAAACTATGTGCATAAACTTTGTGCATAGACTTTGTGCATAAATGTTGTGCCTCAAAGTTGTGCATAAACGTTGTGCATAACCTTTGTGCATGAACTTTGTGCAGAACCTTTGTGCATAAGCTTTGTGCATAAACTTTGTGCATAAATGTTTTGCATAAACTTTGTGCATTAACTTTGTGCAAAAACTTTGTGCATAAACGTTTTGCATAAACGTTGTGCAGAACTTGGTGCATAAATGTTTTGCATAAACTTAGTGCATAAACTTTGTGCACATAAATTGTGCATAAACTTTGTGCAAAACGTCTGTGCAAAAACATTGTGCATAAACTTTGTGCATAAACTTTGTGCATAAACTTTGTCCAAACACTTTGTGCATAAACGTTGTGCATAAACTTTGTGCATAAACTTTGTGCATAAACGTTGTGCATAAACTTTGTGCATAAAAATTGTGCATACACTTTGTGCATAAACCTTGTGCATACACTTTGTCCATAACCTTTATGCATAAACGTTGTGCATATACTTTGTGCAAAAAAATTGTGCATAAACACTGTGCATATACTTTGTGCATAAACTTTGTGCATAAACATTGTGCAAAAACTTTGTGCATAAACTATGAGCATAATGTTTGCACATGAACTTTGTGCATAAACTTTGTGCATAAACTTTGTGCATAGAATCTGTGCATAAAAATTGTGCATAATCCTTGTGCATAAACTTTGTGCATAAACTTTCTGCATAAACTTCGTCCTTAAACGTTGTGCATAAACTTTGTGCAAGAACTTTGTGTATAAACGTCCTGCATAAACTTTGTGCATAACCTTTGTGCATAACTTTGTACATACACTTTGTGCATAAATGTTGTGCATGAAATTGAAGCATAGAATTTGTGCATAACCTTTGTGCATAAACGTCCTACATAACCTTTGTGCATAAAGGTTGTGCATAAACTTTGTGCATAAACGTTTTGCAGAAACTTTGTGCTTACATTTTGTGCGTAAACGTTGTGCATAAACTTTGTGCACAATTTTTGTGCATAAACGTTCTGCAAAAACATCGTGCATAAACTTCGCGCATAAACATTCTGCATAAATGTTGTGCATAAACATTGTGCATGAAATTTGTGCATAAACTTTGTGCATAAACTTTGTGCATAGACTTCGTGCATAAATGTTGTGCCTAAACGTTGTGCATAAACGTTGTGCATAACCTTTGTCAATGAACTTTGTGCAGAACCTTTGTGTATAAACTTTGTGCATAAACTTTGTGCATTAATGTTTTGCATAAACTTTGTGGATTAACTTTGTGCAAAAACTTTGTGCATAAACGTTTTGCATAAACATTGTGCAGAACTTGGTGCATAAATGTTGTGCATAAACTTAGTGCATAAACTTTGTGCACATAAATTATGCATAAACTTTGTGCATGAACGTTTTGCATAAATGTTGTGCATAAACTTTGTGCATAAACTTTGTGCATAAACTTTGTGCATAAACTTTGTGCATAATCTTTGTGCATAATCTTTGTGCATAAACTTTGTGGATAAACGTTGTGCATAAACTTTGTTTATAAGATTTGTGCATAAACTTTGTGCATAAAGGTTGTGGATAAACTTTGTGCATAAGCTTTGTGCATAAACTTTGCGCATAAACGTTGTGCATAAACCTTGTGCATAAACTTTGTCCATAAACGTTGTGCATAAACTTTGTGCATAAACTTTGTGCATAAACTTTGTGCATAAACGTTGTGCATAAATGTTGTGCATAAATGTTGTGCAAAACCTCTGTGCATAAACCTTGTGTATAACTTTTGTGCATAAATATTTTGCACAAACGTTGTGCATAAGCTTTGTGCATACAAATTTTGCATAAAATTTGTGCATATAGTTTGTGCATACAATTTGTGCATAAACATTATGCACAAATTTTGTGCATGAACTTTGTGCATAAACGTTGTGCATACACTTTGTGCATAAACTTTGTGCATACACTTTGTGCATACACTTTGTGCATAAACCTTGTGCATAAACTTTGTGCATAAACTTTGTGCATAAACCTTGTGCATAAACGTTATGCATAAACTTTGTGCATAAACGTTTTGCGTAAACTTTGTGCATAAACGTTGTTCATAAACTTTGTGCAGAAACGTTGTTCAGAAACTGTGCACAAACATCGTGCATAAACTTTGTGCATAAAGTTTGTGCATAAAATGTGTGCATAAACATTGTGCATAAAATTCATGCATAAACGTTGTGCATAAACTTTTTGCATAAACGTTGTGCATACATTTTGTGCAAAAACTTTGTGCATAAACGTTGTGCACAAACTTTGTGCATAAACTTTGTGCATAAACTTTGTGCATAAACTTTGTTCATAAACTTTGTGCACAAACTTTGTGCATAAACGTTGTGCATAAACGTTGTGCATAAACATTGTGCAGAAACTGTGTGCATAAGCTCAGTGCATAACCTTTGTGCATAAGATTTGTGCATAAACTTTGTGCATAAACATTGTGCATAAACGTTGTGCATAACCTTTGTGCATAAACTTTGTGCATAAACCCTGTGCATAACCGTTGTGAATAATCCTTGTGCATAAACTTTGTGCATAAACGTTGTGCATAAACTTTGTGCATAAATGTTGTGCATAAATGTTGTGCAAAAACTTTGTGCATAAACTTTGTGCATAAACTTTGTGCATAAACATTGTGCATAAACGTTGTGCATAACTTTTGTGCATAAACTTTGTGCATAAACGTTGTGCATAAAGTTTGTGCATACACATTGTGCTTAAACTTTGTGCATAAAATTTGTGCATAAACTTTGTACATAAATTTTGTGCACACACTTTGTGCATAAACGTTGTGCAAAAACTTTGTGCATAAACTTTGTGCATAAATGTGTGCATAAACTTTGTGCATGCACTTTGTGCATAAACGTTGTGCATAAACTTTGTGCAGGAAATTTGTGCATAAACTATGTGCATTGTGTTCTTAATAAACTTTGTGCATAAATGTTGTGCATAAACTTTGTGCATAAACTATGTGCATACACTTTGTGCATAATCTTTATGCATAAACTTTGTGCATAAACGTTTTGCATAAACTTTGTGCATAAACGTTGTTCATAAACTTTGTGCATAAACGTTGTGCAGAAACTCTGTGCATAAACTTTGTGCCTAAACCTTGTGCATAAACGTTTTGCATAAGCTTTGTGCATAAACTTTGTGCACAAACTTTGTGCATAAACGTTGTGCATAAAATTTGTGCATAAACTTTGTGAATAAGCTTTGTGCATAAACCTTGTGCATAAACATTTCGCATAAAAGTTGTGCATCAAGTTTGTGCATAACATTTGTGCATACACTTTGTGCATAAATGTTGTGCAAAACCTTTGTGCATAAACTTTGTGCAAAACCTTTGTGCATAAACTTTGTGCATAGACATTTTGCATACATTTGTGCATAAACGTTGTGCATAAACTTTCTACATAAACTTTGTGCATAAACGTTGTGCATAAACTTTGTGTATAAACTTTGTGCATAAACTTTGTGCATAAATACTGTGCATAAACTTTATGCATACACGTTGCGCATGAACTTTGTGCATAAACTTTGTGCATACACTTTGTGCATAAACTTTGTGCATACACTTTGTGCATAAACTTTGTGCATAAGCCTTGTGCATAAACTTTATGTATAAACATTGTGCATAAACGTTTTGCATAAACTTTGTGCATAAACGTTGTTCATAAACTTTATGCATAAACATTGTGCAGACAATTTGTGCATAAACTTTGTGCATAAACGTTGAGCATAAACTCTGTGCATAAACTTTGTGCATAAACTTTGTGCATAAACGTTGTGCATAAACTTTGTGCATGATCATTGTGCATTAACTTTGTGCATAAATGTTGTGAATAAATTTTGTGCATAAACTTTGAGCATACACTTTGTGCATACACCTTGTGCATAAACTTTGTGCATAAACATTGTGCATAAACGTTGTGCATAAACTCATGCAAAAACTGTGTACATAAACGTTGTGCATAAACTTTGTTCATAAACTTTGTGCATACACTTTGTGCATGAACAATGTGCATGAAATTTGTGTATAAACTTTGTGCATAAACGTTGTGCATAAACTTTGTGCTTAAACGTTGTGCATAAACTTTGTGCATAAACTTTGTGCATAAACGTTCTGCACAAACGTTGTGCATAAACTTTGTGCATAAACTCTGTGCATAAACTTTGTGCATAAACTTTGTGCATAAACCTTGTGCATAAACATTGTGCATAAACGTTGTGCATAAACTTTGTGCATAAACTGTGTGCATACACTTTGTGCATACACGTTGTGCAAAACCTTTGTGCATAAACTTTGTGCATAAACTTCGTGCATGAAATTTGTGTATAAACTTTGTGCATAAACATTGTGCATAAACTTTGCACATAAACTTTGTTCAAAAAAATTGTGCATAATCTTTGTGCATACAAATTGTGCAAAAACGCTGTGCATGAAATTTATGCATAAAATTTGTGCATAACCTTTGTGCATAAATGTTTTGCATAAACTTTGTGCATAATTTTTGTGCATAAAATGATTGCAGAAACTTTGTGCATAAGTTTTGTGCGTAACGTTGTGCATAAACTTTGTGCACAAATTTTGTGCATAAACTTTCTTAAAAAAACGTTGTGCATAAACTTCGTACATAAACGTTCTGCATAAACGTTGTGCATACAATTTGTGCATAAACCTTCTGCATAAACTTTGTGCATAAATGTTGTGCATAAAATTTGTGCATAAACATTGTTCATAAACTTTGTGCAAAGTCTTCGTGCATAAAAGTTGTGCATAAACTGTGTGCATAAAACTTGTGCATAAACTTAGTGCATAAACGTTGTGCCTAAAAGTTGTTCATAAACGTTGTGCATAACCTTCGTGCATAAACTTTGTGCAGAACCTTTGTGCATAAACTTTGTGCATATGTTTTGTGCATAAACTTTGTGCATTAACGTTTTGCATAAACTTTGTGCATTAACTTTGTGCATAAACTTTGTGCATAAACTTTGTGCATAAAAGTCGTGGATAAACTTTGTGCATAAACTTTGTGCATAAAGTTTGTGCATAAAGTTTGTGCATAACTTGGTGCATGAATGTTTTGCATAAACTTTGTGCATAAACTTTGTGCACAAAAATTGTGCATAAACTTTGTGCATGATTTTTGCATAAATGTTGTGCATAAACGTTTTGCATAAACTTTGTGCATAAACTTTGTGCATAAACTTTGTGCATAAACTTTGTGCATAAACTTTGTGCATAAATATTGTGCATAAACTTTGTGGATAAACGTTGTGCATAAACTTTGTGCATAAACTTTGTGCATAAACTTTGTGCATAAAGGTTGTGCATAAACTTTGTGCAAAAACATGGTGCATAAACTTTGTGCATAAATTTTGTGCATAAATCTTGTGCATAAACTTTGTGCATAAACTGTGTGCATAAACTTTGTGCATAAACTTTGAGCTTAAAGTTTGTGCATAAACTTTGTGCATAAACGTTGTGCATAAACTGTGTGCATAAACGTTGTGCATAAACATTGTGCATCAACTTTGTGCATAACATTTTTGCATAAACGTTGTGCATAAACGTTGTGCAGAAACTTTGTGCGTAAACTTTGTGCATAAACTTTGTGCATAAACTTTGTGCATAAAATTTGTGCATAAACTTTGTGCATAAACATTGTGCATAAAACTTGTGCATAAATGTTGTGCATAAACGTTGTGCATAAACGTTGTGTATACATTTTCTGCATAAACTTTGTGCATAAAGTTTTTCGTAAAATTTGTGCATAAACCTTGTGCATAAACGTTTAACATAAACTTTGTGCAAAACATTTGTGCATAAACGCTGTGCATAAACTTTGTGCATAAACTTTGTGCATAAACGTTGTGCATAAACTGTGTGCATAAACTTAGTTCATGAACTTTGTGCATAACATTTGTGCATAAACTTTGTGCATAAACTTTGTGTATACCCTTTGTGCATAAACCTTGTGCATAAACTTTGTGCATAAACTTTGTGCATAAACTTTGTGTATAAACTTCGTGCATAAACGTTGTGCATAAATGTTGTGCAAAAACTTTGTGCATAAACTTTGTGCATAAACTTTGTGCATAAACCTTGTGCATAAAATTTGTGCATTAACTATGTGCATTGTGTTGTTCATAAACTTTCTGCATAAATGATGTGCATAAACTTTGTGCATACACTTTGTGCATAGAGGTTGTGCATACACTTAGTGCACAAACGTTTTGCAGAAACTTTGTGCATAAACTTTCTGCATAAACTTTGTGCATAAACATTTTGCATAATTTTTGTGCATAAACGTTGTTCATAAACTTTGTGCATAAACTTTGTGCAGAATCTTTGTGCATAACCTTTGTGCATAAACTTTGTGTATAAACTTTGTGCATAACATTTGTGCATAAACTTTGTGCATAAACGTTGTGCATAACTTTGTGCATAAACTTTGTGCATACACTTTGTGCATAAACGTTGTGCAGAAACTTTGTGCATAAAATTTGTGCATAAACTTTGTGCATACACTTTGTGCATAAATGTTTTGCGTAAACTTTGTGCAAAAACTTTGTGCAGAAAAGCTATGCATAAACTTTGTGCATAAAACTTGTGTATAAACGTTGTGCACTAACTTTGTGCATAAACTTTGTGCATAACATTTGTGCATAAACTTTGTGCATAAACTTTGTGTATAAACCTTGTGCAAAAACATTGTGCATAAAAGTTGTGCATAAACTTTGTGCATAAAATTTGTGCATAAACTCTGTGCATACACTTTGTGCATAAACGTTGTCCAAAACCTTTGTGCATAAACTTTGTGCAAAAACTTTGTTCATAAACTTTGGCATAGACTTTGTGCATACATTTGTGCATAAACGTTGTGCATAAACTTTGTACATAAACTTTGTGCATAAACGTTGTGCGTAAACGTTGTGTATAAACTAGGTGCATAAACTTTGTGCATAAACTTTGTGCATAAATGTTGTGCATAAACTTTGTGCATAAACGTTGTGCATAAATTCTGTGCATAAACTTTGTGCATACACTTTGTGCATAGATGTTGTGCATACACGTTGTGCATAAACTTTGTGCATAAACTTTGTGCATAAACGTTATGCATAAACATTGTGCATAAACGTTTTGCATTAACTTTGTGCATAAACGTTGTTCATAAACCTTATGCATAAACGTTGTGCAGACACTTTGTGCATAAACGTTGTGCATAAACTTTGTGCATAAAAGTTTTGCATAAACTTTGTGCATAAACGTTGTGCATAAACTTTGTGCATAAACTTTGTGCATAAACTTTGTGCATAAACTTTGTACATAAACGTTGTGCATAACGTTTTTGCATAAACTTTGTGCACAAATGTTGTGCATAACTTTGTGCATAAACTTTCTGCAAAAATGTTGTGCATAAACTTTGTGCATAAACGTTGTGCATAAACTTTGTGCATAAACTTTGTGCATAAACTTTGTGCATAAACTGTTGCATAAACTTTGTGCATAAACTTTGTGCATAAACCTTTTACATATATGTTGTGCACAAAATTTGTGCATAACCTTTGTGCATAAACTTTGTGCATAAACTTTGTGCATAAACTTTGTGCATAAACCTTGTGCATAAACATTGTGCACAACATTTGTGCATAAACTTTGTGCATAAACGTTGTGCATAAACTTAGTGCATAACCTTTGTGCATAAACTTTGTGCATAAAGTTTGTGCATAACTTGGTGCATGAATGTTGTGCATAAACCTTGTGCATAAACTTTGTGCACAAAAATTGTGCATAAACATTGTGCATGATTTTTGCATAAATGTTTTGCATAAAATTTTTGCATAAACTTTGTGCATAAACTTTGTGCATAAACGGTGTGCATAAACTTTGTGCATAAACTTTGTGCATAAACTTTGTGCATAAACTTTGTGCATAAACTTTGTGGATGAACGTTGTGCATAAACTTTGTGCATAAACTTTGTGCATAAACTTTGTGCATAAAGGTTGTGCATAAACGTTGTGCATAAACGTGGTGCATAAACTTTGTGCATAAACTTTGTGCATAAATCTTGTGCATAAACTTTGTGCATAAAATTTGTGCATAAACATTGTGCATAAACGTTGTGCATAAACCTTGTGCATAAGCTTTGTGCATAAAATTTGTGCATAAACTTTGTGCATAAATGTTTTGCATAAATGTTGTGCCAAAACGTTGTGCATAAACTTTGTTCATAAACTTTGTGCATAAACATTTTGCAAAAACGTTGTGCATAAACTTTGTGCATAAACTTTGTGCATAAACTTTGTGCATAAACTTTGTGCATGAGCTTTTTGCATACACTTCGTGCGTGAACGTTGTGCATAAACTTTGTGCATAATATTTGTGCATAAACGTTGTTCATAAACTTTGTACATAAACTTTGTTCATAAAAGTTGTGCATAAACTTTGTGCATCAAATGTTTGCATAAACGTAGTGCACAAACTTTGTGCATAGAGTTTGTGCATATACGTTGCGCCTCAAAGTTGTGCATAATCGTTGTGCATAACCTTTATGCATAAACTTTGTGTAGAACCTTTGTGCATAAACTTTGTGCATAAGCTTTGTGCATAAACTTTGTGCATTATCTTTTTGCATACACTTTCTGCATTAACTTTGTGCATTAACTTTGTGCATAAACTTTGTGCATAAACGTTGTGCATAAACTTTGTGCATATACTTTGTGCATAAACTTTGTTTATAAACTTTATGCATACGTTGTGCATAAACTTTGTGCATTAAATTTGTGCATAAACCTTGTGCATAAACTTTGTGCATAAACTTTGTGCATAAACGTTGTGCATAAACTTTGTGCAAAAACTTTGTGCATAAATGGTTTGCATAAACTTTGTGCATAAAATTTGTGCATAAACTTTAGGCATACACTTTGTGCATAAACGTTGTGCATAAACTTTGTGCATAAACTTTGTCCATAAAGTTTGTGCATAAACCTTGTGCATAAACTTTGTGCATAAACTTTATGCATAACGTTTGTGCATAACATTTGTGCATAAAATTTGTGCATAAATGTTGTGCATAAATGTTGTGCATAAACTTTGTGCATAAACGTTGTCCAGACGTTTTGTGCATAAACTTTGTGCATAAACGTTGTACATAAAATTTGTGCAAAAACTTTGTGCATAAGCGTTGTGCATAAACTTTGTGCATACACTTTGCGCATAAACTTTGTGCATACACTTTGTGCATAAAAGTTGTGCATAAGCTTTTTGCATAAGCTTTGTGCATAATTGTTGTGCATAAAATTTGTGCATAAACTTTGTGCATAAAATTTTTGCACAAAATTTGTGCAAAAACTTTGTACATAAACTTTGTGCTTAAACTTTGTGCTTAAACCTTGTGCATAAACGTTGTGCATAAACTTTGTGCATAAACTTTGTGCATGAATGTTTTCTGCATAAACCTTGTGCATAAACTTTGTGCATAAACTTTGTGCATAAACCTTTTGCATAAACTTTGTGCATAAACTTTGTGCATAAACTTTGTGCAGAAACATTGTGCATACACTTTGTGCATAAACGTTGTGCATAACATTTGTGCATAAACTTTGTGTATAAACTTTGTGCATAAACTTTGTGCATAAAACTTGTGCATACACTTTGTGCATAAACTTTGTGCATAGACGTTGTGCATAAACGTTGTGCATAAACGTTGTGCAAAAACTTTGTACATAAACATTGTCCATATACTTTGTGCATAAACTTTGTGAATAAACTTTGTGCAAAAAACGTTGTGCATAAACGATGTGCATAATGTTTGTGCATAAACTCTGTGCATAAACGTTATGCATAGACTTTGTGCATAGACTTTGTGCAAAAACATTGTGCATAATCCTTGTGCATAAACTTTGTGCATACACTTTGTGCATAAACGTTGTGTATCAAATTAATGCATAAACTTTGTGCATAACATTTCTGCATAAACGTTCTGCATAAACGTTGTTTATAAATTTTGTGCATAAATTTTTTCTGCATAAACTTTGTGCATAAACCTTGTGCATAAGCCTTGTGCATAAACTTTGTGCATAAACTCTGTGCATAAACTCTGTGCATAAACGTTGTGCATGAACTTTGTGCATAAACGTTGTGCAGAAACATTGTGCATACACTTTGTGCATAAACGTTGTGCATAAACTTTGTGCATAAAATTTGTGTATAAACTTTTTGCATAAACTTTGTGCATAAAATTTGTGCATACACTTTGTGCATAAAGTTTGTGCATAAACGTTGTGCATGATTGTTGTGCATAAACGTTGTGCAAAAACTTTGTGCATAAACATTGTGCATATACTTTGTGCATAAACTTTGTGCATAAACTTTGTGCAAAAACGTTGTGCATAAATGATGTGCATTAATATTTGTGCATAAACTTTGTGCATAAACGGTATGCATAGACTTTGTGCATAAACATTGTGCATAATCCTTGTGCATAAACTTTGTGCATACACTTTGTGCATAAACTTTGTCTATCAACTTAATGCATAAACTTTGTGCATAACATTTCTGCATAAACGTTCTGCATAAACTTTGTTTATAAATTTTGTGCATAAACTTTGTGTACAAATTTTGTGCATAAACTTTCTGCAAAAACGTTGTGCATAAACTTCGTGCATAAACGTTCTGCATAAAAATTGTGCATCCAATTTGTGCTTAAACTTTGTGCATAAACATTGTGCATATACTTTGTGCATAGACTTTGTACATAAACTTTGTGCATAAATCTTGTGCATAAACATTTTGCATAACATTTGTGCATAAACTTTGTGCATGAACGTTGTGCATAAACATTGTTCGTAACCTTTGTGCATAAACTTTATGCATAAACATTGTGCATAAACGTTTTGCATAAACTTTGTGCAAAAACGTTATGCATAAAATTGGTGCATAAACTTTGTACATAACATTTACGCATAAACTTTGTGCATAACCGTTGTGCATAAACTTTGTGCATAATCTTTGTGCATAAACTTTGTGCATAAACGTTGTGCATACATTTTGTGCATAAACTTTGTGCATAACCTTTGTCCATAAAATGTTTGCATAAAACTTGTGCATAGAAGTTGTGCATAACGTTTTGCATAACAATTGTGCATAAACTTTGTGCATAAACGTTGTGCATAAATTTTGTGCATAAACATTGTGCATAACCGTTGTGCATAAACTTTGTGCAAAAACTGTGTGCATAAACGTTGTGCATAAACTTTGTGCATAAACTTTGTGCATAAACTTTGTGCATATACTTTGTGCATAAACTTTGCGCAGAAACTTTGTGCATCAACTTTGTGCATAAACTTTGTGCATAAACCTTGTCCATAAACATTGTGCATAAACGTTGTGCATAAATTTTGTGCATAAACTTTGTGCATAAACGTTCTACACAAACTTTGTGCATAAACTTTGTGCATAAACTTTGTGCATAAACTTTGTGCATAAACTTTGTGCATAAACCTTGTCCATATACATTGTGCCTAAAAGTTGTGCAAAAACTTTATGCATAAACTGTGTGCATTCACTTTGTGCATAAACGTTGTGCAAAACCGTTGTGCATAAACTTTGTGCATAAACTTTGCGCATAAACTTTGTGCATAGCCTTTGTGCATATACTTTGTGCATAAACGTTTTGCATAAACTTTGTACATAAACTTTGTTCATAAACATTGTGCATAAACTTTGTGCATAAACTTTGTGCAAAACCTTTGTGCATAATCTGTGTGCATAAACGTTCTGCATGAAATTTATGCATAGAATTTGTCTATAACCTTTGTGCATAAACGTTCTGCATAAACCTTGTGCATAAACTTTGTGCATAAACGTTGTGCATAAACTTTGTGCATAAAATGT
The DNA here is from genome assembly GCA_023375785.1 of Penium margaritaceum. NCBI lineage: Eukaryota > Viridiplantae > Streptophyta > Zygnematophyceae > Desmidiales > Peniaceae > Penium > Penium margaritaceum. Next base: position 151,075 of record SZWC01002706.1, read on the forward strand.
TTGCAGAAACTTTGTGCATACATTTGTGCATAAACGTTGTGCACACATTTTGTGCATAAACGTTCTGCAAAAAACGTGTGCATAAACTTCGTACATAAACGTTCTGCATAACCTTTGTGCATACAATTTATGCATAAACATTCTGTTTAAACTTTGTGCATAAACTTTGTGCATAAACTTTGTGCATGAACGTTGTTCATAATCTTTGTGCGTAAAATTTGTGCGTAAACGTTGTGCATAAACTTTGTGCATAAAATTTGTCCACAAACTCAGTGCATAAACTTTGTGCATAGACTTTGTGCATAAACGTTGTGCATAAACGTTGTGCATAACCTTTGTGCATAAACTTTGTGCATAAGCTTTGTGCATAAACGTCGTGCATAAAAATTGTGCATAAACATTGTGCATAACCGTTGTGCATAAATAATGTGCATAATCTTTGTGCATAAACGTTGTGCATAAATTTTGTGCATAAACGTTGTGCATAAACTTTAAGCATAAAATTTGTGCATAAACCTTGTGCATAAACGTTGTGCATAAACTTTGTGCATAAACTTTGTGCATAAATGTTGTGCATAAACGTTGTGCAAAACAACTTTGTGCATAAACGTTGTGTATAAACGTTGTGCATAAACGTTATGCATAAACATTTTGAATAAACGTTTTGCATAGACTTTGTGCATAAACATTGTTTATAAACATTATGCAACAACGTTGTGCAGAAACTTTGTGCATAAACTTTGTGCATACACTTTGCGCATAAACTTTGTGCATAAAATTTGTGCATAAACGTTGTGCATCAACTATGTGCATAAACATTGTGCTTAAACTTTGTGCAAGAAATTTGGTCATAAACGTTGTGCATAAACTTTGTGCATACACTTTGTGCATAAACATTGTGCATACACGTTGTGCATAAACATTGTGCATAAGCTTTGTGCATAAACTTTATGCATAAATTTTGTGAATAAACTTTGTGCATCAACTTTTTGCATAAACTTTGTGCATAAACTTTGTGCATAAACTTTGTGCATAAACATTGTGGATAAACGTTGTGCATAAACTTTGTGCATAAACTTTGTGCATAAACTTTGTGCATGAAGTTTGTGCATAAACTTTGTGCATAAACGTTGTGCATAAACGTTGTGCAAAAACGTTGTGCATAAATATTGTGCATAAACTTTGTGCATAAAATTATTGCATAAACGTTGTGCATAAACGGTGTGCATAAACTTTGTGCAAAAACTTTGTGCATAAACGTTGTGCATAAACTTTGCGCATAAACTTTGTGCATAAACTTTGTGCATAAAATTTGTGCATAAACTTTGTGCATAAACTTTGTGGATAAATGTTGTGCATAAACTTTGTGCATAAACTTTGTGCATAAACATTGTGCATAAAGGTTGTGCATAAACTTTGTGCATAAACGTTGTGCATAAACTTTGTGCATAAACTTTGTGCATAAACTTTGTGCATAAGCTTTTTGCATACTCTTTGTGCATAAATGTTGTGCATAAACTTTGTGCATACACTTTGTGCATAAACGTTTTGCAAAACCTTTTTGCATAACATTTGTGCATAACCTTTGTGCATAAACTTTGTGCATATTGTTAGGCATAAACTTTGTGCAAAAATGTTGTGCATAAAGTTTGTGCATTACCTTTGTGCATACACTTTGTGCATAAACGTTGTGCATACACTTTGTGCATAAACTTTGTGCATAAACTTTCTGCATAAACTTTATGCATAAACTTTGTGCATAAACGTTTTGCATAAAATTTGTGCATAAACGTTGTTCATAAACTTTGTGCATAAATGCTGTTCAGAAACTTTGTGCATGAACGTTGTGCATAAAATTTGTGCATGAACTTTCTGCATAAACGTTCTGCATAAAATTTGTGTAAAAACTTTGTGCATAAACTTTGTTCATAAATGTTGTGCATACATTTTGTGCATAACATTTGTGCATAAACGTTTTCCATAAACTTTGTGCATAAACCTTGTGCATAAACTTTGTGCATAAACTTTGTGCATAAACGTTGTGCATAAAGCTTGTGCAAAAACTTTGTGCATAAACGCTTTGCATAAACTTTGTGCATAAACGTTGTGCATACACTTTGTGCATAAACTTTGTGCATACACGTTGTGCATAAACTTTGTGCATAAACTTTGTGCATAAACTTTGTGCATAAACGTTGTGCATAAACGTTATGCATAAACTTTGTGCATAAACGTTTTGCATAAACGTTGTGCATAAACTTTGTGCATAAACTTTGTGCATAAACGTTGTGCATAACGTTTGTGCATAAACGTTGTGCATAAACTTTGTGCATAAACTTTGTGCACAAACTTTGTGCATAAACTTTGTGCATAAACTTTTTGCATAACCTTTGTGCATAAACTTTGTGCATAAACCTTGTGCAGAAACATTGTGCATAAAAGTTGTGCATAAACTTTGTGCATAAACTTTGTGCATAATCTTTGTGCATACACTTTGTGCATAAAGGTTGTACAAAACCATTGTGCATAAACTTTGTGGATAAACTTTGTACATAAACTTTGTCCATACACTTTGTGCACAAACGATGTGCATAAACTTTGTGCATAAACATTCTGCATTAACTTTGTGCACAAATATTGTGCATAAACTTTGTGCAAAATCTTTGTGCATAAACGTTGTGCATAAACTTTGTGCATAACGTTTGTGCATAAAATTTGTGCATAAACTTTGTGCATCAACTTTCTGCATAAAAGTTGTGCATAAACGTTGTGCATAAACTGTGTGCATAAACTTTGTGCATAAACTTTGTGCATAAACTTTGTGCATAAACTTTGTGCATAAACCTTCTTCATAAACGTTGTGCATAACCTTTGTGAATAACCTTTGTGCATAAACTTTGTGCATAAATGTTGTGCATAAATGTTGTGCAAAAACTTTGTGCATAAACTTTGTACATGAAAATTGTGCATAAACATTGTGCATAAACGTTGTGCATACCCTTTGTGCATAAACTTTTTGCATACACTTTGTGCATACAATATGTGCATAAGAATTGCGCATAAACTTTGTGCATAAACATTGTGCATAAACGTTGTGCATAAACTTTCTGCATACACTTTGTGCATAAACATTGTGCAAGCAATTTGTGCATAAACTTTGTGCATAAACGTTGTGCATAATATTTGTGCATAAACTTTGTGCATAAACGTTGTGCATAAACTCTGTGCATAAACATTGTGCATAAACGTTACGCATAAAATTTGTGCATAATTGTTTTTCATAATTTTCTTGTATAAACGTTGTTCATAAACTTTGTGCATAAATGTTGTGCAGAACCTTTGTGCATAAAATTTGTGCATAAACTTTGTGCATAAGCTTTGTGCATAAACTTTGTGCATAAAAATTGTGCATAAACATTGTGCATAACCGTTGTGCATAAACGTTGTGCATAAACTTTGTGCATAAACCTTGTGCATAGACATTGTGCATAAACTTTGTGCATAAACTTTGTGCATAAATATTGTGCATAAACCTTGTGCAAAAAAACTTTGTGCATAATCGTTGTGCATCAACGTTGTGCATAAACGTTATGCATAAACATTTTGAATAAACGTTTTGCATAGACTTTGTGCATAAAAGTTGTTTATAGACGTTATGCAAAAATGTTGTGCAGAAACTGTGTGCATAAACTTTGTGCATAAAGTTTATGCATAAACTTTGTGCATAAAATTTGTGCATAAACTCTGTGCATAAACGTTGCGCATAAACTTTGTGCATAAAATGTTTGCATAAACCTTGTGCATAAACTTTGTGCATAAACGTTGTGCATAAACTTTGTGCAAGAACTTTGTGCATAAACGTTGTGCATAAACTTTGTGCATAAACTTTGTGCATAAACATTGTGCATACACGTTGTGCATAAACGTTGTGCATAAACTTTGTGCATAAACGTTGTGCATAAACTTTGTGCATACACTTTGTGGATAAAAGTTGTGCATACAATTTGTGCATAAACTTTGTTTATAAACTTTGTGCATAAACTTTGTGCATAACCTTTGTGCATACACTTTGTGCATAAACACTGTGCATAAACTTTGTGCACAAACGTTCTGCACAAACTTTGTGCACAAACTTTGTGCATAAACTTTGTGCATAACCTTTGTGCATAAACGTTTTGCATAAACTTTGTGCATAAACTTTCTGCATAACATTTGTGAATAGATTTTGTGCATAAACTTTGTGCATAAACTTTGTGCATAAACGTTGTGCAGAAATGTTTTGCATAAACTTTGTGCATAACCTTTGTGCATACATTGTGTGCATAAACCTCGTGCATAAACGTTCTGCATAAACTTTGTGCATTAACTTTGTGCATAAACGTTGTGCATAAACTTTGTGCATAACATTTGTGCATAAACGTTGTGAATAAACTTTGTGCATAAACTTTCTGCACAAACTTTGTGCACAAACGTTTTGCATAAACTTTGTGCATAAATGTTGTGCATAAAGTTTGTGCATAAACTTTGTGCATACACTTTGTGCATAAACGTTGTGCATACACTTTGTGCATAAACTTTGTGCATAAACTTCGTGCATAAACTTTATGCATAAACTTTGTGCATAAACGTTTTGCATAAACTTTGTGCATAAAGGTTGTTTATAAACTTTGTGCATGAACGTTGTGCAGAAACTTTGTGCATAAACTTTGTGCATAAACTTTGTGCATAGACTTTGTGCATAAACTTTGTGCATTAAATGTGTGCATAAACTTTGTGCATAAACGTTCTGCATACAGTTTGTGTAGAAACTTTGTGCATAAACTTTGTTCATAAACGTTGTGCATACATTTTGTGCATAAACGTTGTGCATAAACGTTGTCCATAAACTTTATGCATAAACCTTGTGCATAAACGTTGTGCATAATTTTAGTGCATTAACTTTGTGCATAAACGTTGTGCATAAAATTTGTGCAAAAACTTTGTGTATAAACTCTTTGCATAAACTTTGTGCATAAACTTTCTGCATAAACTTTGTGCATACACTTTGTGTATAAACATTGTGCATAAACTTTGTGCATAAACGTTGTGCATGAACTTTGTGCATAAACTTTGTGCATAAACGTTGTGCATAAACTTTGTGCATAAACTTTGTGCACAAACTTTGTGCCTAAACTTTGTGCATAAACTTTGTGCATAAACTTTGTGCATAAACTTTGTGCATAAGCTTTGTGCATAAACCTTGTGCATAAACATTGTGCATAAAAGTTGTGCATAAACTTTGTGCATAAACTTTGTGCATAAACTTTGTGCATAAACTTTGTGCATAAGCTTTGTGCATAAACCTTGTGCATAAACATTGTGCATAAAAGTTGTGCATAAACTTTGTGCATAAACTTTGTGCATAATCTTTGTGCATACACTTTGTGCATAAAGGTTGTGCAAAACCTTTGTGCATAAACTTTATGGATAAACTTTGCGCATAAACTTTATGGATAAACTTTGCGCATAAACTTTGTGCATACACTTTATGCATAAACGTTGTGCATAAACTTTGTGCATAAACGTTGTGCATAAACGTTTTGCACAAACTTTGTGCATAAACATTGTGCAAAATATTTGTGCATAAACGTTGTGCATAAACTTTGTGCATAAACTTTGTGCATAAACATTGTGCATACACTTTGTGCATAAACTTTCTGCATAAACGTTGTGCATAAACGTTGTGCATAAACTGTGTGCATAAACTTTGTGCATAAACTTTGTGCATAAAATGTGTGCATAAACGTTGTGCATAAACTTTGTGCATACACTTTGTGCATTAACCTTGTTAATAAACTTTGTGCATAACCTTTTTTAATAACCTTTGTGCATAAACTTTGTGCATAAAAATTGTGCATAAATGTTGTGCAAAAACATTGTGCATAAACTTTGTACATTAACTTTGTACATAAACGTTGTGCATAAACGTTGTGCATACCCTTTGTGCATAAACTTTGTGCATAAACTCTGTGCATAAACTTTGTGCATACAATTTGTGCATAACAATTGCGCATAAACTTTGTGCATCAACATTGTGTACAAACGTTGTGCATAAACTTTGTGCATACACTGTGTGCGTAAACATTGTGCAAAATAATTGTCCATAAACTTTGTGCATAAACGTTGTGCATAATATTTGTGCATAAACTTTGTGCATAAATGTTGTGCATAAACTTTGTGCATAAACTTTGTGCATAAACTTTATGCATAAACTTTGTGCATAATTGTTTTGCATAATTTTTGTGTATAAATGTTGTTCATAAACTTTGTTCATAAACGTTGTGCAGAACCTTTGTGCATAAACGTTATGCATAAACTTTGTGCTTAAACTTTGTGCATAAAGTTTTTGAATAAAAATTGTGCGTAAACATTGTGCATCACCGTTGTGCATAAACTTTGTGCATAAACATTGTGCATAAATTTTGTGCATAAACTTTGTGCATAAAGTTTAAGCATATAATGTGTGCATAAACCTTGTGCATAAACTTTGTGCATAAACTTTGTGCATAACGTTTGTGCATAAATGTTGTGCAAAAACATTGTGCAAAAACTTTGTGCATAAACGTTGTGCATAAACGTTGTGGATAAACGTTATGCATAAACATTTTGAATAAACGTTTTGCATAGACTTTGTGCATAAACGTTGTACATAAACATTATGCAAAAACGTTGTGCAGAAACTCTGTGCATAAACTTGTGCATAATATTTATGCATAAACGTTGTGCATAAACGTTGTGCATAAACTTTGTGCATAAAATGTTTGCATAACCTTTGTGCATAAACTTTGTGCATAAACGTTGTGCATTAACTTTGTGCAAGAACTTTGTGCATAAACGTAGTGCATAAACTTTGTGCATAAAATTTGTGCATAAACATTGTGCATACACTTTGTGCATAAACGTTGTGCATAAACTTTGTGCATGAACGTTGTGCATAAACTTTATGAATAAACTTTGTGCATCAAATTTTTGCATAAACGTTGTGCATAAACCTTTTTCCATACATTTTGTGCACAAACGTTGTGCATAAACGTTGTGCATAAAATTTATGCATGAACTTTGTGCATAACCTTTGTGCATAAACCTTGTGCATAGACATTGTGCATAACATTTGTGCATATACTTTGAGGATAAAAGTTGTGCATAACATTTGTGCATATACTTTGTTTATAAACTTTGTGCATAAACTTTGTGCATAACCTTTGTACATACACTTTGTGCATAAATATTGTGCATAAACTTTGTGCACAACAATTGTGCATGAAATTTGTGCATAAACATTGTGCATAAACTTTGTGCATGAACTTTGTGCATAAGCTTTGTGCATAAACTTTGTGCATAAAAGTTGTGCATAAACTTTGTGCATAAACGTTGTGCATAAACTTTGTGCATAACATTTGTGAATACATTTTGTGCATAAACGTTGTGCATAAACTTTGTGCATAATCTTTGTGCAGAAATTTTGTGCATATACTTTGTGCATAACCTTTGTGCATACATTGTCTGCATAAACCTTGTGCATAAACCTTGTGCATAAACGTTGTGCATAAACTTTGTGCATAAACTTTGTGCATAAACATTGTGCATAAACTTTGTGCATAAATTTGTGCATAAACATTGTGCATAAACTTTGTGCATGAACTTTCTGCACAAACTTTGTGCACAAACTTTGTGCATAAACGTAGTGCATAAACTTTGTGCAGACATTTTGTGCATTAACGTATTGCATAAACTTTGTGCATACATTGTGTGCATAAACCTTGTGCATAAACGTTGTGCATAAACTTTGTGCATAAACTTTGTGCATAAATGTTGTGCATAAACTTTCTGCATAAACTTTGTGCACAAACTTTATGCATAAAGTTTGTGCATAAACTTTCTGCACAAACTTTGTGCATAAACTTTGTTCCTAAACTTTGTGCATAAACTTTGTGCATAAACGTTGTGCATAAACCTTGGGCATAAACATTGTGCATAAAAGTTGTGCATAAATTTTGTGCATACACTTTGTGCATACACTTTGTGCATAAACGTTGTGAAAACCCTTTGTGCATAAACTTTGTGCATAAACTTTGTGCATAGACTTTATGAATGCACTTTGTGCATAAACTTTGTACATAAACTTTGTGCATAAATGTTTTGGATAAACTTTGTGCATAAACTTTGTGCATGAACTTTGTGCATGAACTTTGTGCATAAATGTTGTGCATAAACTTTGTGCATAAACATCGTGCATAAACTTTGTGCATGAATTTTGTGCATACACTTTGTGCATAAACGTTGTGCATACACTTTGTGCATAAACGTTATGCATAAACATTGTGCATAAACGTTTTGCATAAACTTTGTGCATAAACGTTGTTCATAAACTTTATGCATAAACGTTGTGCAGAAACTTTGTGCAAAAACATTGTGCATAAACTTTGTGCATAAACTTTGTGCATAAACTTTTTGCATAAACTTTGTGCATAAACTTTGTGCATAAACATTGTGCATAAAGTTTGTGCATAAACTTTGTGCTAAACTTTGTGCATAAAATTTGTGCATAAACCTTGTGCATAAACTTTGTGCATACACTTTGTGCATAAACGTTGTGCATAAAATTTGTACAAAAACTTTGTGCATAAACGTTGTGAATACACTTTGTGCACAAACTTTGTGCATACACTTTGTGCATAAACGTTGTGCATAAATGTTGTGCATAATCTTTGTGCATAAACGTTGTGCATAAACTTTGTGAATAAACTTTGTGCATGAACCGTTTTCATAAACGTTTTGCACAAACTTTGTGCATAAACTTTGTGCATACAATTTGTGCATAAACTTTGTGCATAACCTTTGTGCATAAACCTTGTGCATAAGCATGGTGAATAACATTTGTGCATAACATTTGTGCATAAACTTTGTGCATAATTCTTGTGCATACACTTTGTGGATGAACGATGTGCATAAGATTTGTGCATAGATTTTGTGCATATGCTTTGTGCATAACCTTTGTGCATACACTTTGTGCATAAACATTGTGCATAAACGTTGTGCACAAAATTTGTCCATAAGCGTTGTGCATAAACGTTGTGCATAAACTTTGTGCATAAACTTTGTGCATAAATGGTTGCATAAAATTTGTGCATAACCGTTGTGCATGAACTTTGTGCATAAACTTTGTGCAGAAACTTTGTGCATAAACTTTATGCATAACCTTTGTGCATAAATTGTGTGCATAAACCTTGTGCATTAACGTTGTGCATAATCTTTGTGCATAAACTTTGTGCATAAACGTTGTGCATAAGCTTTGTGCAAAACCTTTGTGCACAAACGTTGTGCATAAACTTTGTGCATACACTTTGTGCATAAACTTTGTGCATACACTTTGTGCATAAATGTTGTGCATAAGCTTTGTGCACAAACTTTGTACATAATTGTTGTGCATAAACGTTGTGCATAAACATTGTGCATAAACGTTGTGCATAAACTTTGTGCATAAACGTTCTGCACAAACTTTGTGCATAAACTTTGTGCATAAACTTTTTGCATAAACGTTGTGCATAAACCTTGTGCATAAACATTGTGCATAAACGTTGTGCATAAACTTTGTGCATAAACTTTGTGCATACACTTTGTGCATAAACGTTGTGCAAAACCTTGGTGCATAAAGTTTGTGCATTAACTTTGTGCATAGACTTTGTGCATAAACTTTGTGCAGAGACTTTTTGCATACACTTTGTGCATAAACGTTGTGCATAAACTTTGTACATAAGCTTTGTGCATAAATGTTTTGCATAAACTTTGTGCATAAAATATGTGCATGAACTTTGTGCATAAATGTTGTGCATAAACTTTGTGCATAAACGTTGTGCATAAACTTTGTGCATGAACGTAATGCATACACTTTGTGCATAAACGTTGTGCATACACTTTGTGCATAAACTATGCATAAACTTTGTGCATAAACGTTATGCATAAACATTGTGCATGAACGTTTTGCATAACCTTTTTGCATAAACGTATTTCATAAACTTTATGCATAAACGTTGTGCAGAAACGTTGTGCATAAACATTGTGCATAAACTTTGTGCATAAACTTTGTGCATACACTTTGTGCATAAACGTTGTGCACAAAATTTGTGGAAAAACGTTGTGCATAAACGTTGTACATACACTTTGTGCATAGACTTTGTGCATACACATTGTGCATATAGGTTGTGCATGAACTTTGTGCATAATCTTTGTGCATAAACTTTGTGCATAAACTTCTTGCATAGACTTTGTGCATACACCTTTTCCGTAAACGTTGTGCACAAACTTTGTGCATAAACTTTGTGCATAAAATTTGTGCATAAACTTTGTGCATAAGCTTTGTGCACAAACGTTGTGCATAAACTTTGTGCAAAAACTTTGTGGATAAACATTGTGCATAATCTTTGTGCATAAACTTTGTGCATAAACTTTGTGCATAAACTTTGTGCATAAGCTTTGTGCACAAACGTTGTGCATAAACTTTGTGCAAAAACTTTGTGGATAAACATTGTGCATAATCTTTGTGCATAAACTTTGTGCATAAACTTTGTGCATACAGTTTGTGCATAAATATTGTGCATAAACTTTGTGCATAAACTTTGTGCATAAACGTTGTGCATAAACTCTGTGCATAAACTTTGTGCATAAACTTTGTGCATAAACTTTGTGCACAAACTTTGTGCATAAACTTTGTGCATAAAGTTTGTGCATAAACTTTGTGCATAAACTTTGTGCATCAACGTTGTGCATAAACGTTGTGCATAAACTTTGTGCATAAACGTTGTGCATAAACTTTGTGCATAAACTTTGTGCATAAACCTTGTGCATACATTTTGTGCATAAACTTTGTGCATACACTTTGTGCATAAACGTTGTGCATGAACTTTGCGCATTAAGTTTGTGCATAAACTTTGTGCATAAACTTTGTGCATAAACTTTGTGCATAAACTTTGTGCATAACATTTGTGAATAAATTTGTTCCATAAACGTTGTGCATAAACTTCGTATATAAACTTTGTGCATAAACTTTGTGCATAAACTTTGTGCAGAAATTTTGTGCATAAACGTTTTGCATAACCTTTGTGCATACATTCTGTGCATTAACCTTGTGCATAAACGTTGTTCATAAACTTTGTGCATAAACTTTGTGCATAAACATTGAGCACAAACTTTGTGCATAAACGTTGTGCATAATTTTTGTGCATACTCTTTGTGCATAACCTTTGTGCATACACATTGTGCATTAACATTGTGCATAAGCTTTCTGCATAAACTTTGTGCATAATTGTTGTGCATAAACTTTGTGCATAAACTTTGTGCATAAACGTTGTGCATAAACTTTGTGCATAAACTTTCTGCACAAACTTTTAGCATAAACTTTGTGCACTAACTTTGTGCATAAACTTTGTGCATAAACTTTATGCATAAACCTTGTACATAAACATTGTGCATAAAAGTTGTGCATAACTTTTGTGCATAAACTTTGTGCATAAACTTTGTGCATAAACGTTGTGCAAAAACGTTGTGCATAAACTTTGTGCATAAACTTTGTGAATAGACTTTGTGCATCAACTTTGTGCATAAAATTTGTGCATAAACATTTTGCATAAACTTTGTACATAAACTTTGTGCATAAATGTTTTTCATAAACTTTGTGCATAAACTTTGTGCATGAACTTTGTGCATAAATGTTGTGCATAAACGTTGTGCATAAACGTTGTGCATAAAATTTGTGCATAAACTTTGTGCATAAACGTTATGCATAAACATTGTGCATAAACGTTTTACATAAACGTTGTGCATAAACGTTGTTCATAAACGTTATGGATAAATGTTGTGCAGAAACGTTGTGCATAAACATTGTGCATAAAGATTGTGCATAAACTTTGTGCATAAACTTTGTGCATAAACATTGTGCATAAAGTTTGTGCATAAACTTTGTGCTAAACTTTGTGCATAAAATTTGTGCATAAACCCTGTGCATAAACTTTGTGCATACACTTTGTGCATAAACGTTGTGCATAAAATTTGTGCTAAAACTTTGTGCATAAACGTTGTGCATACAATTTGTGCATAACCTTTGTGCATAAACTTTGTGCATAAATGTTGTGCATAAACTTTGTGCATAAACTTTGTGCATACACTTTGTGCATAAACGTTGTGCATAACATTTGTGAATAAATTTTGTTTATAAAAGTTGTGCATAAACTTTGTATATAAACTTTGTGCATAAACTTTGTGCATAAACGTTGTGCAGAAATTTTGTGCATAAACTTTATGCATAACCTTTGTGCATACATTGTGTGCATAAACGTTGTGCATAAATGTTGTGCATAAACTTTGTGCATAAACTTTGTGCATAAACGTTGTGCTTAAGCTTTGTGCAAAAACTTTGTACATAAACGTTGTGCATAAACTTTGTGCATTCACTTTGCGCATAAACTTTGTGCATACACGTTGTGCATAAATGTTGTGCATAAGCTTTCTGCATAAGCTTTGTACATAATTGTTGTGCATAAACTTTGTGCATAAACTTTGTACATAAACGTTGTGCATACACTTTGTGCATAAACTTTTTGCACAAACGTTTTGCATAAACTTTGTGCACTAACATTGTGCATAAACTTTGTGCATAAACGTTATGCATAAACCTTGTGCATAAACATTGTGCATAAAAGTTGTGCATAAATTTTGTGCATAAACTTTGTGCATACACTTTGTGCATAAACGTTGTGCAAAACCTTTGTGCATAAACTTTGTGCATAAACTTTGTGCATAGACTTTGTGCATAAAATTTGTGCATAGACTTTGTGCATACACTCTGTGCATAAATGTTGTGCATAAACTTTGTACATAAACTTTGTGCATAAATGTTTTTCATAAAGTTTGTGCAAAAACTTCGTGCATAAACTTTGTGCATGAACTTTGTGCATAAATTTTGTGCATAAACATTGTGCACAAACGTTGTGCATAAACTTTGTGCATAAACTTTGTGCATAAACGTTATGCATAAACATTGTGCATAAACGTTTTGCATAAACTTTGTGCATAAACGTTGTTCATGAACGTTATGCATAAACGTTGTTCATAAACGTTATGCATAAACATTGTGCAGAAACTTTGTGCATAAACATTGTGCATAAACTTTGTGCATAAACTTTGTGCATAAAGTTTGTGCATAAACGTTGTGCTAAACTTTGTGCATAAAATTTGTGCATAAACCTTGTGCATAAACTTTGTGCATACACTTTGTGCATAAACGTTGTGCATAAAATTTGTGCAAAAACTTTGTGCAAAAACGTTGTGCATACACTTTGTGCATAAACTTTGTGCATACAATTTGTGCATAAACGTTGTGCATAAACTTTGTGCATAAATGTTGTGCATAAACCTTGTGCATAAACATTGTGCATAAAAGTTGTGCATAAATTTTGTGCATAAACTTTGTGCATACACTTTGTGCATAGACTTTGTGTATAAACTTTGTGCATAGACTTTGTGCATACACTTTGTGCATAAACATTGTGCATAAACTTTGTACATAACCTTTGTGCATAAATGTTTTGCATAAACTTTGTGCATAAACTTTGTGCATAAACTTTGTGCATGAACTTTGTGCATACATGTTGTGCATAAACTTTGTGCATAAACGTTGTGCATAAACTTTGTGCATGAACTTTGTGCATACACTTTGTGCATAAATGTTGTGCATACACTTTGTGCATAAACTTTATGAAGAAACTTTGTGCATGAACGTTATGCATAAACATTGTGCATAAACGTTTTGCATAAACTTTGTGCATAAACGTTGTTCATAAACTTTATGCATAAAGGTTGTGCAGAACGTTTTGCATAAACATTGTGCATAAACGTTGTGCATAAACTTTGTGCATACACTTTGTGCATAAACGTTGTGCATACAATTTGTGCAAAAACGTTGTGCATAAACGTTGTGCATACACTTTGTGCATAAACTTTGTGCATACACTTTGTGCATATACGTTGTGCAGAAACTGATAGTGACATGTATCCCGGGCTAAAATTCCAACCCGTTGTATGCTCCCGGGCGCGAACGGTATCCGCTCCTCCGGATTTTCAAGGGCCGTCGGGGGCGCACCGGACACTGCGAGACGTGCGATGCTTTGCCGGCCGCTGGACCCTATCTCCGGGTAAACCGTTTTCAGGGTGGGCGGGCCGTTNGCTTTCGGTTCATCCCGCATCGCCAGTTCTG
>SZWC01002706.1:185844-197936 GCA_023375785.1 Penium margaritaceum
GGGCTACCAGGGCCAAGCGACGACGGCGGCGCCGGGGTGAAAGGCGACGACGGCAGCGACCGAGACCCCGGAACATGCCAGAGGGGTCTGAGGGGGTGGAGGGTGTGGAAGCGGGGAGGGGGGGGCAGGCTCCGCCGGCCAACGCGCGCCGTGCGCCAACGGGGACGGCGTGCCCAACCGACGCCGCGTGCCAACAGGCGCTGCGCGCCAACGACGGCGTAGCGCGCGAAGGGGGAGACGGGTGCCCACAGATCCACCACGCACCAAATCGATCAGTGCAAGGGGTAAAGCGCCAATGCGCCCCGGTAGAGTGATGTGAACGACTGCAACGGCGCTGGAGGAAATGAGGCGACGCGCACCAAAGGGGGCGCCGAGTAAAGACACTCGGCCAGCCGGGGGGAGGGGAGTAGCGAGAAAGTGCCTCTAGGAAATCGGGAGAAGAGAGACGCGTTCACGACGGGTTACACCAGGAAATAGAGGTAGTGGAGCGACTTGTCACAGGTGGAAGCGGTTTGACGGCAGACGTGAAGGTCCGGATCGGTGGCTTGATGCCATGTTGAGGAGGACAAGTGAGGGGGGGTGATGTGGACAGACGGGAGGTGGAACGAGGCAGAACATTTTAGATCAAGAAGTAAATACAATGGAACGCTGAAGCCGCCATAAGGAGACAAGCATGCGGGCGCGCCATCCTAGTTGGACTGGCGCGCTCACGTAGCCACCTTGCGGCTCGTAGCCGTTGACCTCAACGGTCCTCACTATGGGAAAATACAAAACCGTGGGCAAGGTCACGAAACATCCTACTCCACTAGTCAATATTTTGTGAAGAGATGACACTAACTACTTTAACAGAAACCATCCACCTCGCATGTCCCCTAGGGTACATGCCATCAACATCTGATAATCCCTTACTCCACCTCCACCACCTATTCTATGGCTTCAAACAGCCCCCTCGTAAATGGCACGCAGAAGTTTGTGCCACCGCTCTTGACCTTGGCTTCACTCCTTCTTCTGCTGAAGCTAGTCCTTCTCTCAGATCTCCCCCTAATGAGGGGTCCTATATCCTTTCCAATTCTGATGAATATGCTCGTCTCCTCTAACTTGCCTACTATAACCACTCCAAAAGTACCTCCTTCACACACTTCACCATGAGATACCTTGATTTAACTCGCGCACCACCTCCGGATTGAAAGTTTCCGTGAAAGAAATCATCACACCATCTTCATGACCCAGCAGCCACACATCTCCTCTCGTCTCCAACATTTCAACCTTGACCACTAAAATGGAGCACCAGATTCAACCTCATCCTCTCACAAACTCACCAATTCATCGTACACGGTCTCATAACTATCCCCAGAGTCATATGTTTAACTTTTGACCTCTTTCTTGTATGGCAAGGTTTGCATGTGGCCTGATTTGGCCTACCACATAGTGTTGTAAATTGCTCCTCCGCATGCTCCGTTGCAGTGCTGGGAGGCACCGAAAAGCTGTTAGAAAGATCAAAATCCTCGAATTTCACTTTAGCAGCATGTAGAGTACTTTACCCCTAAAACTTGACAAGTTGATGAATCCGGTGCAACTTGAATCGCCAGATGAGGGTCTTATGGGCTCTGAACGTTGGGGTGTATGAGGCAGCTCAAGGACTTTGCCCAAATTGGTATCCGTTAAAAAAATCCCCGTGATGTGACTAATAATCTCTTTCCAGGGAAAATATCCGCAGGGTAACTACAGAGTCTGTCAAGAAAACAGGTCTACAATGGTCGAGGGTTGATCATTGATCCAACACGCCGACCCCCCTGGCTTGCACTCTCTCTGGAAACACATGCAGGCCTACAACTACATTACTGAAATATCCCTTACGTGGTCACTTGCCCCGCTGCCTCTCGGAAGCCCATTTCAGGGGAACTCCCCAATATCTGGGCTCAGGACAGGTGCAGGTTCTGCCTGCAGCAACCACAATGTGTCGGGAATCACTACTGAAAAAACATGCACAATCGTCTAACAGACTACCTGCCAGCGCACGTTGGCAGCTGGTGCTTTCCCAGCAGACCAATATTGCCTCCCACCATGGCTCGGTCCTCGCTACTGGAAAACATACAGCTCAGTCAGGAAACATACTGTGCACTACCCAAAACTCAAACTCCTACATCCAAGACCTCTGCAGAACCCTCCACCTCTGTCGCGACACAAGACAACACCATTGCCGGTTCCTTGCTGGCTCCAGCTGCAAGCCTTGCACCACCCTCCATAGAAGCAAAGCATAGCCTATGAAGTAGTTGTAGAACTAGTACTTAGTGACCTAAACTTACCTATTGTATCTTGCATCTGTCCCTCTCAATCATATCATCTGCCATCTCTCGGGCCTTCGGCCCCTCGCTCTTGCTCAGGCCTCCGGCCTTCAATCAACTCATTTGCATCAGCTCAGCCTATCGTTAATCCACCCAGTTACCATCGTTCCTACTACTCATCATTGCATCAGCTCACTTGCCTGTGCCATCGCTACTTTTGCTTTTGGTGCCCATATCACATTAAGCTTGCTGCCATCATCATCTGCTCTCCGTCACCTTTGTTCAATGACTGTTGTGCACAAATAAGCTTTCATCCCTCTTTCTGCGCACCTGTACTTCCTGCCCAAATGCATCTCTTTGGCCTTCCAGTGATGACATCACTTCGTTACTATCCTGCAGCTTCCCCGACGTTTCCGACCACATGTGTAGTGTCCCTTCAACAGCCTTCTGGCTTCGGTGGTTGTTATCATTTTCCTGATAGAGTCATGTGGTGGATCTTTTCTTCAGATCCAGTAGTACAGCCAAATTTCTGGCTTGGAGTCCATGACTCAGTAGTGGAGTGTTACTCAGGGACTTCGTCGAAATTCCGACTGCAGGTTTGCAGACAGGTTTTTAACCAGGTCAATCCCCATCACCGAAATCGATAATTAACTCATCAAAACACACCCCAAATGTGCAGGGAGCACCGCCATAATGCTTAAAGATAGTTGCATCCCATACATGCATTTTGATGGGTCCTTGATGTGTGAAAGCACCTCGGACGGGTAGGCACCATGCGCGGTGCTAGCTGAGTGGCTGGATTGGTGTCCCGTGCCTCGGTGGTCATTGCGGGAGTTGAGGGTAGCCCATTTGCATGCTGTTTGGTGTATTGAAAGGCTTGAGAGTAGCACTGTAATGCTTCATATCACGTATGTATCAATAAAACAATGCAAAATCTCACTATTCTCTTTTCAAACGTGACTTTCTCTCAACTCTGCTTAAACTCCACTCACATAGCATGCGGCAACAAGAAAGCACACGATTAGACACCACTTGCCGCTCTTACATAAGATTGTTGTCCCTCCAACAAGAAAGACATAACCAGTGTGACTTTGAGCATCTACATCGTCAGCCCAGCTGCTATCAGTGTAATCGTCGACAACAACTGACGGCTGTGCCCGGTAGCAGAGACCAACTCAGGTAGCGTAGAGTGCGTGCATGATAACACGCAACACAGCCCCCATGTGTTGTGCCATTGGGTACTGTGAGAACTTAGCGAGAACCTTCACAACAAAGGAAACATCTGCCTCGTTGATGGTGGCAAGGTACATCAGGGACCCAATGACACGCAAGTCAATCACGTCAACTGTATCCTCCAATTTCAGAACGTCCAGTGTTTTCGACAACTTCTTTCTTACTGGCATCATTAGGGTTGAATTAGAACGCACAGATGCAAGCATGGGTGCAAAGCTCTCCCCCTGGCTACAAATGGAAGCAGCTTAGTGGACGTGAAGAAACCAACAAACGCAATGACGCTCAAGCTACATGTCCAAAAAGACACAAGTTGGACCCAAGCATGTCATCTTGTTCGCTAACTGCAACAATGACTCCACGTACTACATAGTCTCCGGTCTCGACTGTTGGTTTTTGCGCATCGCTCATTGTGCTCTGTTGTGTCCTCCCGACTTGTGTACATGTGCGTGCAGATGACTGGGGCGAGACTCGACGCTGATGGAGTGTCGTCCGGTGGAGCCGACGCACACTGAGGTCTACTCGCAATTCGCTGGAGCCTCCTCTCTCCGGCGACGTGCTTAGCTCCATCGGCAGGCCTCCTCGGCGGTCGTCCTGCCGACGGTCACTGCCACCACAGTTGCTGTCTGCATGCGTCCAGTGCGTCCCATCGCGTCTGCATCGTCATGCTCTCCCTGGGTCCTTGTTCCATGTGGCATGGTCCTGTTTGGCATCATGAATCATTGTAGACACTGCCCGGGTTCGGGTAGCCATAACTCTTTGCTACTATTTTTCTACCTGATTCTGACCGCACGACTGCGTTCGCAACGTTGGTATTATGGTATGGTCCACTTTCAGGCAAAACGGACGACGCCCGGGTTTTGGGCTGTCGGGCGTCTGGCAGGGCTCACTGAGAAAACCCTGCCTGCTAGAAAATAGGTCTAGCACTCTTTTCTGATTCGCTGGTTAGCTGAGTAACAACTTTTACACTAGTGGGGGGGGGCTAGAACTTGGAGGGGTCTCCCATTGTTGCTCATTCTTCACTTCTGATCAGTTACTTCCAGTTTTCAGCTGCTTTCTGACGCTAACACTGGCGCGCACATTTCTGAGTAACAAATCCAGAGCTTCCAGACTTAGACTCCAAAGCAGCAGACTGAGGGGGTAGCAGACTTAAGCAACGAGCTGGGAAGCCCGCACAATGCATCAACAACCCTGCTGTCCCAACCTGCTGCATAGTGTTTGCTTTTTGGTATCAGAGCCAGAGCAAAGCAGCAACAGCAGAAGACTGGCGTACAGGTGCCAGGCAACGCCGGCGGACCCCCATACGCGCCAATGCAGGGGAAATGCTGCCGGATTTTTCTCGACAGCATTGACCTGCCTGGTGGCGGCGTCAGAGTTATTCCCACGGCCACTCGGTGAGGGGAAATGCAGCCGAATTTTTCTGGCAGAGCTGACACCCACGTTTGACGCGAGGAGGTGAGTAGCAGGTCACGTCGGGCGCTTCCTAGCGACGACGCACGTGACGACGTCATCCAGGTGCAGTAGCTGGCAGCAGCAGCCTGCAGCAGCAACAGCAGCTTGCAGCACATGCAAGCAGTGGCAGTAGTACCAAGCAACAGCTGTGTGCAGCAGCAGCCGGCAGTAGCAGCAGCTCGCAGCAGCTCGTAGCAGCAGCAACTAGCGGCAGCAGCAGCAACAGCAAGCAGTAGCAGCAGCCGGCGGCAGTAGCAGCAGCAGAAAGCAGCAGCCGGCAGCAGCCAGGAGCAGCTAGCAGCGGCAGTTGCATCAGCTACCAACAGCAGCAGCAGCCACAGCTGCCCGCAGCCCGCTGCCCGCTGCTCGTAGTGAGCAGCGAGCTCCTGGCAGCGAGCTCGCTGCTCGCAGCAAGCAGCGAGCAGCCAGCAGCGAGCAGCGAGCTCGCACCTCGAGGCTCGCTGCTCACAACAAGCAGCAAGCTCGCTGCTCGCGGCTCGTTGCTCACAGCAAGCAGCGAGCTCGCTGCTCCCAGCAAGTAGCGAGCAGCCAGCGGCAAGCAGCGAGCTTGCTGCTCGCGGCTCGCTCGTCAGAGCGAGCAGGGAAGCTCACTGTGAGGAGCAAAAAAGAAAAAGAAAAAAAAAGGGAGAGACAAAAAATCCCCCATCCCGCAGTAGTTGCAGCAATGCGCAGCAGTAGCAGCGGCCGCAATAGCAGTAGCAACAGCAGCAGGAGAACTTGCAGTAGCCGCAGCCGCCGCAGCTACACCAACCGCCGCAGCAGCAATCGCAGCTTCAGTAGCAACCACAGTAGCAGTAGCAGCCGCAGCCGTACAACAACAGTTGCAGCAACCATCGCTGCTGACATCAGCAGCCCTCCGCTCACGTCATTGCTGACGTCACTGCTGACGTCATCAACACAAAAAAAAGGCAAAAGGAGGGGAAAGGGAAGGGGAAGAAACTCCACAGCTTGGCTGGTGATGTCAGCCGTTCTGGGTTGACGTCCTTGTTAACCTCGGCAGCACACAAAGAGAAAAACAAAAGGAAAACAAAAGGGCAAAACACTGGGGCAACAAATCCGCCATGCCAGACAGTCCCAGTGAGGGGTCTTCCTCCATTGGGGGGACCCCCAGCCCTCCATTTGTGTAGCAGCTGCAGTAGCTGCAACAACAGCAGCAACAGCAGCAGCAGCCCACCAGCGTTGTCGCCGGCAACCCTGACCCCCTGGCTGCCCTTTAGCAACAACTCACTACCTTGACACAATAGCTTGTATCACTGCAGCCATTGGCCTCCCAGATTGTCACCAGTACACTACCGCCATTCATTCCTCACGTGCACGCTAGTCCCGTTGTGTCCGCCACCACGCACTGCTTAGCGCAACAGCACACTCAGCGCTTGCGGCAGACGGTGACCTCCGTCCTTGGCCCCACTCTGGGCGCCGGCCGTCGGCAGAAGGACTTTGAGACGCCACCCCCGCCGCTTTAGGCCAGTGAACAGGTTTGGAGCTGGGAGCTCATCTTCCGGATCTGGGCGCAGAGTGAGGGCCTGTGGCCATACTACAGCCACCCGTACGACACTACCCAGACCGACCAGTTGTATGACGCAAGTCGCGCCGTACGTGCCCTCGTGTCAGTCGCCCCTTCGGCTTCCCGCTTGGCCTTGGAGCCTTTCCTCGGTGACGTCACCACTAGCGCTACCCCAGACCCTGCTGCCACGTGGCACATCCTCACTCGCCCCCATCGCCTATCCAGCAATATTGAGACCAGCTGTCTACTGCGGGAGTTTAACTCCCTTCACATGGGGGAGACCGAGACGGTCACCGCCTACTGGCAACGGGCGGAGGACATCCTTCGACGCCTCGGCACCTCTGCACCACCCCCGCTGGCCGCGCTCCTCACCATCAAGCGCGGTACCACCGCCGCGTACGTAGACGTCTTCGTTCACTACCCGCAAGACGTCCTTTCCACCATGGCAGCCCAGGGCACCCTCATGCCTTGGGCGTACGGGCCCTTCCTCCGGATTGAGGAAGCTCGTCTGGAGTCCCACCTCCAACGCACGGAGGCCCTCGCCTCCCCTGCTGTTGCCTCCGTGGCCGTTGCGTCCCCCGCCGCAACTACCTCCTCCAACTCTTCGTCGTCGGGGAAGAAGAAGCGGCGGAGCAAGAAGGGCAAGGGTCAGCAGCAGCAGTAGCAGCCGTCGACCGGGTCCATCAGTGGTGGCTCGGTCTGCCACAACTGTGGCCAGCCTGGGCACGGGTGGTATACCTGCCCCCTACCGACGGACGAGGCGCTCGTCATCGCCACCATGCATCGCCAGTGGGAGCGTCGTCTCGCCTCCGCTGCCGTAGCTGTCGCCGGCTCTGACGCCTCGACATCGTCCAGCAGCTCCACCACTCCGGTCGCCTCGCCAGTCCAGCAGACACCGGCGCCGCAGCCGCACCATCCGCAGACGACGGTGCCTACGTTTCCTTCGTCGGCTCAATCCTCCTCCTACCCGAGCTCCGGCGCCATCACTCTGCACTCCGTCTACACTCCCGGGCCATCCTCCCGTGAGCGTCAGCTGGAGCAGTTCATTGCGCTCCAGCTCGGCCTGCCTCGCACTCCTCCCTAGGGAAGTGCGAGTTGTGTCACCTCCTGCTCTTCTGCCAAGCCCTACATAACTGAGGCCGAGCTGCGGTCGTGTCCCGTTTCCTTGTCTGTCTCGTCGTCTCTCATGGTCTCTGTCACCTCTCTCCATGACGACAATGTGTGGCTTGACGACTGGCAGTATCGTTTTGTGCCTCCTTCCACCGCGTCCGCATCCCTTGCTTGTTGCCATGTGACTATGAGCGATCTGGCGACCCCTGTCCAGGACCCTACTGAGACTTGGATCATCGACTCCGGGGCCACGCATCACATGACGGCCTCTCGTGAGGCCTTTATTATGCTTGGTCCTGTAGGCGATGTCTCCGGTGTCCGGACAGGCTCCGGACAGGTGTTGCCTTTCCGTGGTGTTGGCGTCGTTCGTTTCCGTGGTCCGGCCGGTGACGTCTTTCTGACCGATGTCCTCTTCGTCCCTGGTCTCGAGTTCAGCCTCGTGTCCGGCACTACCCTTGACCACATGACCATGGATGTTGTGCACTCGTGTAGTGTTGGCACTGTGTCGTTGCGTCCGTTTGGTCTTGTCATACTGCACGCCACCGCCCGTGGCAACCTGTGGCATGTTCCTCGCCTCTCCTCTTCTCCCGTCTCCTCGCCGTCAGCCACCACAGGCCATGTGTTTGTCACCAGTATGCTTTCTCCTCAACACACCCGTCTCTTGCACCGCCGCCTTTGCCACGTCCACTCTGCCGCCGTAGACAGCATGCTCCGCACCCAGCCGGCCAATGGCCTTGACCCGGATACTTTCCCTCTCCCGTGCCCCACTGAGTGCATTGACTGCGCTCAGGGGAAGATGCACCGGTCCACGTACCCCTTGCCTTCCTCCCGTGCATCTGCGGACGTGATGGGTCCTCTTCCCACCGAGTCCGTCGGCGAGCATGGCCGCTATGTCCTCACCCTCACGGACGACTATTCTTGCTACCGCAGGGTCTTCTGCCTTCCGCAGAAGAGCGATGTCGCCCGAACCATCCAGGACTGGCTTGTCCTCGCGGAGCGCGCGTGTGGCCGCTCCCTTCACCGCTTTTGCTCCCATCGCGGTGGCGAGTACATGGATGAGGCCACAACTTTTCTCGCCTCCCGCGGGATCCACCATGAGATATCTGCACCTTACACACCCGTCCAGAACGGTGTCTCCGAGCGGTGGAACCGGACAATGGCCAACGCCGGCCGCACCATGCGGGTCGAGTACGGTCTCTTCAAGGGCTTCTACTTTGAAGCTATGGCCTACATGACCTGGGTCTGGAACCAGATTCCCCACGGTCCCCTACCCTGCCAGTCCACGCCATACCAGCATTGGTGCGGTCAGCGCGCTGACCTCCGCCCCGCTCGCGTCTGGGGTTGCGTGGCCATTGTGTGATTGCTTGTCCCGCAGCAGGGCGGCAAGCTCACCCCCAGCGGACGTCCCTACACCTTCCTTGGGGTCTCTCGTCAGTCCAAGACCTGGCGCTTCTGGGATCCCTCCCGGCACTGCATCGTCGAGTCCTGAGATGCCCTCTTCTTCGAGGACCTGTTTCCTCGCGATCTCATTCGCTCCGGCTCGTCCGTGTCTATCCCGTCGTGTGGGGGAGTGGTGAGTCCGTCCTCCGTCCTACCGCTTCCGGGTGACACATTCGCTGGTCCCTCTGGGCCGGCAGCCCTAGTCGCGTCCGCTGGTCCCTCCGGGCCGGCAGCCCCAGTCGTGTCCACTGGTCCCTCCGGGCCGGCAGCCCCAATCGCGTCCGCTGGTCCCTCCGGGCCTGCAGCCCCAATCGCATTCGCTGGTCCCTCTGGGCCGATAGCCCCCGTCATGTTCGCTTGTCTCTCCAGGTCGGCAGCCCCAGTCGCGTCCGCTGGCCCCTCCGAGTCGGCAACCTCGTCCGCCTCCATTGGCCCGGCGGACTCAGTGACATCGCCTGCCCTGCCTTGCTACACACATCGCCCTGGCGGCAGCCTCCGACCCAGGCCGTCGATGAGCACGCAGATCGTCGCACCGCGCTTCGTGGCGCCTCGACCCCCCGTGGCTCCACGTGTCTCCTCCACTCCCTCGGTCGTGAGTGGGGACCGTGGCACCAAGGTCCTCGGCCTGACCACCTCGGCCATCATTGCAGATCTGCACCCAGGCTCCGCATTGGACTACGCCATGCTCCATTACGAGCATCGGCACGCTGTCATGGCCACACTCGCGCGCATTCCACCTGGGGCTCGAGAGGCACACGCTCTCTCAGTCCGCTCCACATCACCCCCGGAGGACCCAGCCACCTTGCGCGAGGTACGAGCCTCTCCTGAGCTGCACACTGGGACGCTGCCTACGCCGATGAGCTCGTCGCCATCCGACAGCACCATGTGTACGACCTCGTCAACCTTCCTCCAGGTCGGAAGGCCAACAGCGCCAAGTGGGTCTTTCGGCGCAAGTGGAAGCCTTGGACAAATACAAGGCCTGCCTTACAGCAAAGGGGTTTGCCCAGGTTCCTGGGGTCGATTACGACCAGATCTTTGCCCTAGTTGGCCGGTTCTCCACCAGCCAGGCGCTCTTCAGCCTGGTTGCCCAGCATGGGTGGGAGCTGCATCAGATGGATGTGAGCAACGCTTTTCTCCATGGTTCACTGGAGGGTGAGGAGTTTTACATGGTGCAGCCACCAGGCTTTGATAATGGCATCGGGAGAGTGTGGTGACTACGTAAGGCCCTCTATGGCCTGAAGCAGTCGCCTCGGTGCTGGAACCAGGAGATCAGCAGCACGCTCCTTCGTGGCGGGCTCCAACGCAGCACCGCGGACCCTGCACTATTTGTCAGTCCGCGAGGCTAGACCTTCGCTGCTATTCTGGTTTATGTCGACGATCTCCTCATTGCGTCGCCAGACACTGCTGCCATCCAGCGTATCAAGGACATGCTGCACACTGCCTACCAGATGAAGGATCTCGGGTCTGCCCGAGTCCTCCTGGGCATGGAGCTCGAGCATGATCGCTCCTAGGGCATCCTCCATGTCCATCAGGCTGCCTATGTGCAGACTATGTCCACTCGCTTCGTCGAGGACCTGCCACTCCTGCCGAGCGCATCTTCACCCATGGCACCCGACGGCCAGGTGAAGCTTAAGAGTCCCGACCCAGCCGTTGTGGAGGAGCCAGTTGACGTGACCACATATCTGCGAGTCATCGGGTCACTGATGTTTCTGGTGACGACGACGCGCCCAGACATCGCGTTCGCCATCAACCTCCTAGCTCAGTTTTCTCAGGAGCCGCGTCACCTCCACCATGAGGCCGCAATCCGAGTACTGCGCTATGTCATCTCGACTCCTCGGCGAGGTCTCATGTTCCGCCATCAGCCGTCTGTTGTCACAGTGGGCTACACCGACAATGACTGGGCCGGCACTCCGGACGGTAAGAGTCGCATAGGCTGGATCTTTCTGATTGGCGGCACAGTTGTGTCCTGGCGTAGTGGCAAGCAGGGATGCAATGCACGCAGCACTGCTGAGGCTGAGTACGTGGCTCTTGGCTCAGGCGCGTGTGAGAGTGTGTGGTTGCGTCGTCTGTTGTCTGAGTTGTGTCAGTCTGTCCCATCCATCACGTTGCATTGTGACAATGAGAGCGCCATGGCCATCGCCGACAATGACGGCGTGCATCACACACGCACAAAGCACATCAACATTGAGTATCAATATGTGCGTTCGTTGTTGCGTGACGACAGCATCAGCATTATGTGGGTTGAGACAGCACGGCAGTTGGCTGACTTCTTGACCAAGGCACTAAAGCGTGACTCATTGAAGAAGGCTGTGAGTCCGGTCAGCGTGCGTCCGTGAGTGGCTCTCTTTGTCTCTGCCTGCATCTCTGCTTGCCCCAGGGGAGTCTGGATGTTGACTGTGTCTCTGCCCGCCCATGTACATTACGCCTGTGAGTCATGGGGGAGTGTTGGTTTTTGCGCATCTCTCATTGTGCTCTGTTGTGTCCTCCCAGCTTGTGTACATCGGCATGCAGATGACTTATGGCGAGGCTCGACGCTGATGGAGTGTCATCCGGTGGAGCCGACGCACGCTGAGGTCTACTCGCAGTTCGCTTGAGCCTCCTCTCTCCGACGACGTGCTCAGCTCCATCGGTAGGCCTCCTCGGCGGTCGTCCTGCCGACGGTCACTACCACCACAGTTGCTGTCTGCATGCTTCCAGCGCGTCCCATCGCGTCTGCATCGTCATGCTCTCCCTGGGTCCTTGTTGCATGCAACATGGTCCTGTTCTGCATCATGAACCATCGTAGACACTACCCGGGTTCGGGCAGCCATAACTCTTTGCTACTATTTTTCTACTTGATTCTGACCGCATGACTGCGTTTGCAGCGTTGGTATTATGGTATGGTCCAGTTTTCAGGAAAAACGGACGACGCCCGGGTTTTGGGCTGTCGGGCGTCTGGCAGGGCTCACTGAGAAAACCCTGCCTGCCATAGAATAGGTCTAGAACTATTTTCTGATTGGCTGGTTAGCTGACTAACAACTTTTGCACTAATGGGGGGGGGGGGGCCTAGA
>SZWC01002707.1:0-15807 GCA_023375785.1 Penium margaritaceum
AACAACAAGCCCCCCCCCCCCCCCCGTCCGGATTGTATATGGTGAGTGTATGAGTGAGTGTATGTGGTGGAAGTCGCGAGACGTACACTAGTGTACGTCTCGCCACTTCCGGGAAACTCTCTCACAAGAGTTCATTAGTGTATTTTTTCGTACCCCCCCACATACACCGCCTCATACACTCGCCTCATACACTTTTTCGTATTGAGAGGGGGGGGGGGAGACTGATCCGTCGACATCGCTCAGTCCATTCCCCCTCCTCCGGATTATATATGGTGAGTGTATGAGTGAGTGTATGTGGTGGAAGTCGTGAAACGTACACTAGTGTACGTCTCGCGACTTCCAAGAAACTCTCTCACAAGAGTACACTAGTGTATATTCGGTATAGGACATCGATCGAAAAAGACCCTCGCGGCCCAGACAACTCGATTCATGGTGTGCAAAGACAACAGGACAGTGATAGGTAAGTAAAGGTTGAACAAAAATGACAAGGTAGGAAAGTAGGTACATATTTGGTCACTTAATCTTCCACCATCTGTTCTTACTACATTAAACGAAATATTCAAAACATAGTTGTTTCTAGGAAATAGGCAACTGTTGAAGGGAAACTTCTATGAATGTTCCTAGGATTTCCACATAGCATGTACACTGTAAAATGAGTGTACAATTCACAGGTGATTGGTCATAAGTGTGATTCTCCCTGAGTACTACAAGTTTTCCAAGGTGTGTTCACTACGGGGATCACCTCACACTCTTGCTCACTCATGGCTTAATTCCTTTGCACCCTTATGAGAAACTACTGGTATAAAAACGAGGAGGATCATGTCCTCCCCTCAATCAGAAACGATCTTTGGGCCCCAGTCTCGGGTCCACTGACCTCACCATACCTACGCCATGTTCTTTTCATTACTCGTAGGGGTAGGGCTCTACCTATCCCTACTTCAGCTGGTCTCAGCTACGTCATCCGCGGTGAACTCAAATCTCAGCCTCCACACCTTGTAGCATGGTATCTCCCACTGCCTATCGGACTTACAAGCTCCTCAGCGACTTCTGTGGTTGTTCTTACCATTGTAGACCAGTGTCTTGGCTGTCTAGCGCCTGTGCACGGCGTCTTACCCCTCAAATTCTCTGCCACGGTGTTTACATGTTTTTGCCTCCATATTTCATTTAGAACCAATCAGCTCAAAATCATTCACTCCTCAAACTGTGTACACCACAAACAACCATATGCCAGAGACTACCAGGAAACTTTCTCAAGTAATTCTGAAGAACAGTGGAAGTTCATGAGAGCCTTCCACAACACATGGGTGGCAAGGTTTCAATACACAATTATTATAAAAGGCTTTTCTCTTTACTTCTCATTATGAGGAAGCTTCCCATAGATCCTACAGGAAAATACATTTATAAACTAGAATTTAAAGACATCTATGAAAACCTTTCACTTGCAAGTTCCTAATTTTCCAATAACAAGCAAAATGCTGTGAAGATTCATAGATTTGTCTCGAATGCAAAGTAGAATGTTTCCATAAAGTTTATCATTACATGTTGAGGATTGTATTGCAGTCATATAGCATAAAGTATTTCATGTATATGCAAATTTCAACCAACGTTTTATTTACTATGAATATTGGTACACGACAAGAAAAATCATGTGTACCTATACGTTTTTAGATTGGGCTCTGTTGTATTTCTTCACCGTGCTATTTTCTGAGCCCGAACATGATTGAGCTCCGTTTTCTACCTATCAAGCATATGTGTATAGATTTCACCTTTTCCTTTGTTTCACTCCTTGACACCCTCCCATCGTGTCCCAAGGACCCCAAAAAGTATACGTGGGCGTGTAATAGAAGGTGCGCAACAGGACAAGCGTTTCCACTTCACAAAAGAAAACTAGTGGACTGCTCTTCAAGCATTTCCCAAAACATTCCTACACATGTGTACACATGTTTTCGATGTGTAGTTCAAAAAATTGTACACTTCCGCATGCCCTCACCTCATACATGTTTTGGTGGTTTGGGAAGGGGGTTGAATAATGCGATTGAGCGTTCCACAAGAAGCTTTGAAGAGGCCAGAAACATGCGATGAACGATTTTGCACATTTACGATCACCCTACAATTAAATATTTGTTCACCTTCACTCACAATAGACACATACACTGTCACAATTTTTACGGGGGAGAGGAGGATTAGGTTGGAGTCTTCCCAGGAATCCAACGGACGTAAGTGAACAAGGCAATTGTGCGAGAAGGTGAACATGCTTCCATATGCATGTGTAAGGATAGTGTTCATCAGTGCACAAACCGGCATCTGCATAAAACATTGTCGATGTGCGTCGATCAAAAAAAATGCAAACTGTACAAGATTCACTGATTTTTCATGTGGACATATTGCATTGAACGATGTTATGTCCGACGACAAGTCCCGAATGTTCGTCAACGTGTCTCAATGTACGAACAATAGTCTAGCATACATGGAAGATTAGAAACAACCAACTATAATGTGTATTGTTCTCCACGTGTCATGTTTCGATAGATACAAGCCCCGATTGTCTCGATCCAATGAACAAGAAATCACGGAAAAGTGTTGTAAACAGATTACAATCTCGTCTCCTACATCATATCTTTCCGGATAACTCTCTATGCCACGACAACAAATCGAGCTGAGAAAAAACTCATTTGCGTTTTGTAAGTTCTTCCATCACCGATCGGACGGTTTGTACTGCTAAAACATTCGTACATCCGATTGCACAAACCGTTTGTCGCTCTCAGCTCGATAAAGAAAATGTTGGAAACGACTCCGTTGACATTACAGTCGGTGAACGACCGGCTTGTCCGACTGGTCAATCGGTGAACATCTTGACTGTGTGTGACCTCTTGTGCCAGACATCCTGGCCCTCAAGCGGAAGTCGAGAAATCAGATTTCTCTAGGCTCATAAAGTTGAGCTGATCCCCGCTGTAATTGCTTTGAACTTGAGTTCTATTATAGGCCTAAAAAGGAAGTATAGAAATGAACAACATTGTGTTCCGGATCCAAGTATGGCCTTTATAATGCTATGGAATGTCCAATCTAATATTTCTGTTGGTATCATTGACTTTCTTTTATAATACTACACTAGAGAGAGTTATGATTATTTCTCTTCCCAAACCATTGTGTTTATTATATTCAGTGGGTATGATTTTACCATTTTACCAACTTGTATATTAGTAGAAACCTGCACACATACCAATATAACTCTTTTAGAAAGCTCCGTATTCACTCGCTACGTCCACTTTCACCTCAAACCCCCCACGCCTTTCTCATTCTCACGCTACATACACTGCATGATATACTAGCGTACATTTGCATCCTCAATACACTCACAAAATCCATACCTCCTTATATACTCCCCACGTATACTTTCACTCCCCATCATGTCCTATATACAAGTGATGGTACCCAATAGAATAAATTTTCAAAATGTAATCGAGTAGAAATTTCATACCTTCACACTAGTGTGGAGGTGTACACTAGTCTACACATTTTTCAATACCACATAGTTTTTTTTGTACAACTCTGCACACACTCACTATATACAATTTGACTTGTTATCCCTGTCTTTTTCACTCCTCTTGTATAAATCATGCTATTCTGTATAAAAATGAATATTATCATGTGAAAGTAACTCGTCTCAATGAACACGTCCATTTACACTCCATTTGCATTTCCATTTGCACCTCCATTTCCACATACACTTTTAGCTCCTCATACCCATGCCACATACACTTTTATGGACCATTATTCACACCTTCCTTACGACTATCTCCTTGACCGTCCACATAGATTTGCACACAAGTGTACAAATCTATGTGAAACTCACCGATCTTAGCGTTTGCCTCCATATGCACTTCACACCTACACTTTTGTTCCCATGCCCACCTCCCACCTGACTGTAGCCTTGTTCAAACAACAGTTCACACTCATGTACAACTACATCAACGTAACACTGACACATCTACACACCTCCAAATTCACTCCCCATATTCACTATCACGTAACAACTGCCTTCTCCTCTCCACCAATCCACCTCTAGCTCCATACACAGGTGAATTTGTTCTATCACAACACGCTGAGTCATTCATGCACCGTCTTACGCACTCCCCTCATGCACTTTCACCTTGTATACCCCCTCCTATTACAAAATATTCCAACAACCTCTAGCTCAATCTTCATAACATTGTTAAGATAAGCCCATCTTCCTAGAACTTTTGTACCACTATTCTCTTCATACAAACTTATTTAATTGTATGAAAGTGCTTTGCTTAACTGTAGCTCCCACAATTTTTACATGGCATCCCAAAATGCTACGTGGCCATCTCATTTCTTGTGTATCTGTTGGTGCCATTGCATCTCAAACTGTTACAACCTCAATCCATCTAAAGCCGCAATCTCTGCTATCCCTCAAACATCTCAGTCTCTCTGTATCTCTTGCTACCACTGTAGTGCCTACCACTATAGCTCATGGATATCTTTTGGTACAACCTCTTCGTCTGTCCTCAGCCGTCTTGGCCCCATCGCATTTGACACTACCACTACAACTCCTCCGGTTGTATCAATAGTGCATCCGTTGACAGAGTTACTTCTGCTATCCCTTGGCCATCTCCGTCCCGCCACATAGCTCCTGCCACCGCTCCTCCGGTGTATCTTCTCACCGCAGCTCCTACTGTTGTAGCTTTTCCATAGCAACTCGGTTTCTCAGTCTCCCGCCTGCCACTACTGCCTATTGGCTGCTGCGATCCCTGCCACAACATTATGTAGCTAATCCAACATCTTCCACTAAAGCTTCTAATGCCGGTTCTTGGCTGCCTCGGTTGGTGTTGTTTCTGCCACATAGCATTTGCAGCAAGATTTTACCTCTGATCGCTGCAACAATTATCACCACGCTTCCTTATGCAACAAAAGCACCTAGTCACTTTTCATCAGGCACGCTTTCCTCTCCACCATCATCAGAAGGGACCCAGGACTTTGATCTTGACTCGCTGCGCATTGTAGCAAGGGAGTAAGCATGGGGGTAGTCCGGCCTAGAAATTGACCGCAGGACCTCTCCACCAAGCAACAACACCGACGTGCCACAATGGATGAGCATGCTCTCTGTCTATTACAAACCTGAAAATTTTTAACATCCAGAAGAGGTAGGAGAGCATGAAATCTACTGCCTCACATGAATTGATGACAATGTATTTGATTTGCCTCCAGGGATGTGACAACCTGACCCACATGCTCCAATACACAGTGCAGTTCATACGACACCAACCTCTGCATCCGGCGTCCAAGAGAAGCACAGACGTGTCATAGTGCTATACTCGCACATTGACCCTATCGGCCTTGCCAGAGCCATTCTTCATGCCACTACCAGCGAGGCTACCAAATTTTCAGCCACAACAAGGACCACCAGGGCCTCCTCAGGAACAGTCGTTGGACATGCTACGGCTGACTACACTAAGGAAGATGCCTCTATCTCCCTCCTCTCTCCACAGGTGCCATTTGCCTCGTCTTCTGTCACCATTTCCATGGCCAGCGTGGTCGATGTGACATCTAGTGTTGTCAGCTCTGTCCGTGCATCCATGATTGTTGTCATCCTTACTCAAACTGGAGAGGCTCGTAGGGTGATACATCAAATTGCCAATGGTGTCCTGATTGCATTGGCGACTGCACTAGTGGTTGGTGCCACAAATACAAGCTTCTTGTATGTCCTAGTGGTCGTTGCAGCATGGGTTACTATGCATCCTCCTTTATAGCAGCAATGGTGCTTCCACTCTTCTCGTTGCTCTCACACCTCTAGTGTGGTAAGAGCGCGTATGTGATCTCTCCTTCTCTCCCTTTGTCTCACTCATTCATCACCTTTTTGCAAATCCCTCGTCTCATCCACCCCTATCACCTGATGGTAAATTCATCACGCATGGACCAAAAAAGGCCATTGAGGCCGTCCAGGTTGCCCTTAGTGATGCTCAAGTGGATCGCCGCTGAGTTGAGGAGGATCTGTAAAGGGGCAACCACACCAAGACAGAGATGATCACTGCTATGGTTGGTATGGCTGGTCTTCATGCTGATTCATACCTTGCTCGGGTTTAGCGCTATGTTGTCACCATCTGGCTTTCCAAGGACCATCATGAGGGCAAGCTCTCCCCTTGTGAACACCTGTGCATCTTTCTTGGTGCACCCTCTTTCTCCAAGGCTTGGTGCTTCTGAAACCCCATTCATCATTGCGTCGCTGAGACTCATGACACCCTCTTCTTCAAGGACGAGTCCAAGAATAACTTGTATTATCTTGTTGCTCCATCCTCTCTTGCCCCAATCTCTTGACTTGGGGAAGATTCTATGCCATCTGTGTTGTCTCTGCCTGTTACAGCCTTGGCTCAAGTTCTGTCGGACTGTTCCTCTCCTCATGTTGATGTTCTCATACCACCTGCACCCCCCCCCCCATGTATTGTCTCCAACTACCTCTTCTTCCTCTCTCATGCTGAATGCCGCTTCCTTATATCTCCTCCCAACATGCAGTGCCTCCCCTCCCAAGCACATAATTGTCATGTCTCTTGTGCTGGCTATCTCCCCTCCTCTCCCGACCATGCCCCTGGTGTAGCCTTTAGCAATACTTGCCACCTTTGCAATGCCCGTTGTGTCACATTCTGTTTCCAGTGGCTGACTGCAGGCTCTATCCTCTCAGATTTGCCTGTCTATACCTCTCTCATGCGTTCACCACTTGTGGTCCCAGTTTCAACGACTCTCTCTCCTCTGCTGAGAATGCTCTTACTACTACTCACAACTGTTAGACCTAGTAGGTGTAGAGGCACCCTTAATGAAGCCTAGCTCCCACTGAAGTACGTTGCCAATGTTTGGAGCAGCTAGTGGGAACCACTGGTGAGGAGAGTGGACCACAAGGATCACAGACTGGGAGTGGATAGAAACCCGTTGCATTGAGGGGAACTTAATCGAAACACAATATTTGATACTTAGCATAGTAGGATTGAACAAATGCTTCTAGCATGTAATCTAAGCTTTCCAAAATACCCGAGCCTGTCCAATTCGATGCCGTAGAGACCCTACTATGCCCATAACCCTTGATGGAGCCGTCCACCATGCCTTGCGTGTTAGACGAGGGGAGGTGCTTTGACAGTGAAGTTCCCTTCTCTAGCCCAAAAGTCAAGCAGGGATTTATCATGGTCAAGAAGGTCTCCCCGGTTACCTTCCTTGTGACTCTGTTGCATTTGGAGCCTGCTGGATCTGATCACCAGATCACTAGCGATGGAGTATCCCGTCACTCATGACAGATACAAGACTCCACCCATCAAAGACACAAACTTAGGACGAGGCCAACTTTCTGAATACTCACTCAAATTGAGTGATTCAAACCTTGATCCTGCATAAACAAATCCAAAGATTCCAATTATAGAATCCTATTATGTTTTTAATCACTCCCTAGTGGTCAAACCAGGGGATATGATCAACAACACTCATGGAAAGGGACACGCAATGTCAACAAGCTTCCCACTGTACCACAACCTTGATGTCCTATCCTCACAGCCTGTGGTGTTTTACGCCTCACTGTGCAGACCAAGCTCCATGTAGCTTGCGGTGTGCCACTCCTTAGACTGTGCCTTGGTCATGGCATTTCCATGCATCCGCTTAGTGCCACAATGTACAATCGCCACAATTCTATGCACCACCAAGTCTCATGCATAGTGATGAAAGATCTTGATGTGTTTGGTCCTTTTGTTTAGCACTAGGTTCTGGATGAGGCTGATGGCACTTCTGTTTTTTACGTTGAATGTAGTTGGCTTCCTTTGCAGATCCCCGATCTCCTTCAGTAGCCGCCACAGCCACACTGCCTCCTTTGTCGCTTACATGAGTACAATGTAATCCACCTCAGTGCTGGACAGTGTCACACTTTCTTGCGTCCTGCTCGTCCACGGAATTGCTACACCACCAAGCACAAAAAGTTTCTCTGCTGTTGATTTCTGTCATCCATGTCACCATCCCAGTTAAAATCCAAGCAGCCAACCAACTCAAGGGAGTCGTCATGCGCTCCTCCTCCAAACATGAGCTGTGAGTATTTTTTTGCCTTGAGGTAGCGGAGGTTCCGCTTCACCGCTTGCCAATGCAGCGGCCCGGGGTCGGTGACAGAGCGACTCACTTTGCCCTCCGTGAAGGCCAGGTCAGGCCGCGTCGCCACCATTGCGTACATGATGCTGCTGACCGCGGACTCGTAAGACACGCTTGTTTTCTCCTCCTTCTACTCGTATGTGCTCAGGTCCATGCTTGAGCTCAATTCACACGTCATGGTCATGGGCATGCCAATGGGGTTACACTCCTCCATCTTATAGCAATGGAACATCTATTATACATACTTTGCTTGCTCCATCTCCAGCAGATTTGTTTTACAGTCCCTTTTGATGGCGACGTAGTTGTGATACTTGAGCTCACCCATGTTGGTCAATTTGAACCAACCGCCAAGCTGCCGCTTCAAGTTCACAAGCTCCTTTCCGCCCAATGACACAAGGATCAGATCATCCAAGTAGAGGACCACAATCTGGTTTAACCCTGGGTGCTTTCGCAAATACATGCTCTAACTCCACCTCGCAGCACTTGAAGCCAAGCTCAGCCATGAAGCCATCCATTTTCTGGCACCACATGACTGGCACTTGCTTCAGCATGTAGAGCGCCTTGCAAAGCCTACACACCTTCTCAAGTGGCATTTCCACATCCTGTGGCACTTCCATGGGGACCTCCTTGTCCAGGTCGCCATCGAGGAACTCAAGTTTTACGTCCATCCGATGTACCTCGTAGTCGTGCACCACTGCCACTTAGACGATGATGCAGATGGAGACAAACATTACCACTGGCGCAAAGATTTCCTCATAGTATTTTTCTTTCCGCTAGACGTACCCCTTCACCACCAGCCACGCCTTGCACCACTCCACCTTCCCCTCCTTGGTGAGATGCTTCTTGAAAATCTACGTGAGGCTGATGGTTTTCTCACCCTCCGGTCTGTCAATCTGGTCCCAAGTGTCGTTCTCCTTATGAGAGATGAACCAAAAATTTCCCTCCCACTCGGTCCCATTTTTCCACTCTAATGCATTCTTGATGACCTTGGGCTCCTTCTGGCCAAAAAATCCTCACTCAAATCCAATGCAGATGCCCTTTACGGGATTGTACCACTTTGTTTTCCTCCTTGCACTTTTGCTATTTTGTGGCTGCTGCGATTTGGCTTGTTGTTGTTGTTGTTGTTGTTGTTGTTGTTGTTGTTGTTGTTGTTGTTGTTGTTGTTGTTGTTGTTGTTGTTGTTGTTGTTGTTGTTGTTGTTGTTGTTGTTGTTGTTGTTATTGTTGTTGTTCCCGTACAGGCCAGGAGCAGGGGGGAGGGGTGTGTAGCTCCAGGGCACGGGACGCGGGGGGGAGGGGAGGGGCACAGCCATAGAGGGGGTGGGAGGGGGACCAGAGAGAAGAGGCGGTCGGGGAGGACACCAGGCGGTGGTTATGGGAGGAGTTTCATCGGGGGTGTGGGGAGCTATGGGAGGATATCCGGGAGAGGGTTTGTGACCTGTTCCTCCGGTACGACGAGGAGGTGGGACGGCGCCTGACCTGGATGGGACGAGCGATGGAGGGGCTCGGAGAGGGAGTGCGGCGGGCGCAGGAGGCCTAAACCGAAGTTGGCCCCCGCATAATGGAGCTTACGGGTGTAGTCCATTCCCTATGGGAACAAATGGGGGTTGTGAGAGCGGTGTGGGAGGCAGAGAGGGGGGAGAGTGGGGTCCAGCACCTGGGCCTAGCTCGCCAGCTCCGAGAGACATGCGAGGGATTGGTGGCGCGGATGGAGGCACAGCAGCTAAGCCTGGCGACAGTGGGCTTGGAGGTGTCCAGACAGCAGGACAAGATGGAGTCAGAGAAGGGCCTGTTGTGGCGGCTGGCTGAGAGGGTGTGCTGACTCAAGAGCGGGTCGACGGTTGGGGAGGGGCACGGCCGGAGGGGAAGGGGGGGGTGGGGGGTCAAAGGGGTGCACAGCCAAGGACGAGGGAGAATTTGGCGGCTGTGGGGGGCAGAGGGGAGCTAGGCCCCGGCAGCAGAGACGACAGCAGCCCTGACGGGGAGAGCAGCGACAACAATAGCAGCAGCAGCAACAGCAGCAGCCACATGAGTACTATAGGGGAGGGCTCTGTTGACAGGAGCAGTGCCAGCAGCGGAGGTAGCTGCAACAGTGTCGACATGAGCGGGATGGCAGACAGCAGGGATAGGGCCACCGACAGTGTACCCCGTCGGCAGCTGTCGTCCACAGGCACACAGGGACGAGTCGGGAGGGGTCCGCAACAGACTCCAGTGGCGGCCACCGAAGAAGGTACGTGAGAGATGACGTAGGGCCGAGGAGAGAGGGGCCTGCGGGGTGTCGGCAGCAGCCGAGGAGGGCCTAGGCGGAGACTAGGGAGCGGCAGACAGGGGCGGAGGGGACGGGCACCGAGACCACGAGGGCACTATGGGGGATCCACCCCCGCCGCCATCAGGGGGCGGAGGAGGCGGGGCCGCCGCCGCTGGCAGCGGAGGGGGTGACGACGAGAGAGACCGGGATAGAGGGGAGGAGGGGGAAGAGGACGAGGGCATGGAAGAGGAAGAGGAAAAGGAGGAGGTAGAACCGAGACCGAGAGGGGGAGGGGGTGAGGTGGAGGAGGGGCAGGAAGCGGGGAAGCAATGGTTACCACTCTTGGGGACACGGCGTGTTAGATACAAAATGGCGTGCAGACGGTGGGGGTGCAAGGGAAGGAGGCACACTAGGGACAACAGGGGAGGGCAAGCAAGAGTTGATACGGGGGAAGGAGACGAGGAGGAAAGACCATGGGGACAGATGACGGGAGGGGGGGCGCTACAGGTATACACCAGGAGACGGGGAGGGCCGGCCACCCACCGGGGTCCACCCCTTGGCTCCCCCCCACCTCCCTCCCCACCCCTCCCTTTGTCCCTTTCCCCCCCGTGGTAGTGGCCGGCCCTCCCCGTCTCCTGGTGTATACCTGTAGCGCCCCCCCTCCCGTCATCTATTCCCATGGTCTTTCCTCCTCGTCTCCTTCCCCCGTATCAACTCTTGCGGTGGGATTCAGGGGGCGGAGCCCGGAGGGAGTCAGGGGGCGGAGCCCGGAGGGGGTCAGGGGGTGGGGCCCGGAGGGAGCCCGCGGGCGGAGCCCGGGAGGGGTCAGGGGGAGGAGCCCGCACGGGGCCAGGGGGCCCCGCCCGGCGGGGGCCGAGCGTGGAACCAGAGAAACGACGAGGAGGATGGGAGCACGAGGCAAGGACGAGGAGGGGAGGGGGACGGAGGAGCAAGGCACACCAGTGGGGAGATAGAGGGAGACGGGGAGGGAGCGAGAGGCAGAGAGTAAGGTGGACGGAGCGGAGGAGAGGTGGGGACGGGTGCGGCCAGGAGAGGGGAGGACAGGGAGACTAGCGACTGTGGGAGGCAGTGAAGCCCCCCCTGGTGGTGCCCATGGATTGGGTGTGCATTTTTTGGTGGGAACAGGCGATCCATCGCCAAGCACTGGTCCCAGCGACACAAGGGGTTTTGCATGGCGGCGGCGGTAGCAGGGGAGCGGAAGCGGTTACCGAAGCAGGGACTAGGGGGCCGGAGGCGGTGCGCTGCGCCAGGTAACGGTGGACGCGGCAGGACAGGAGGCATGCGGAGGGTGGGAAGGGACAGGAGACCAGGGGCGGTCTCGGTCCAGGGAGTCGAGAGACTCTCAGAGGGAGGTATGCAGATTGAGGTGGAGGAGGGGACAGAGGGCTCGGAGGGAGCGGGAGCGATAGTAGAGGGAAGAGCAGGGGGACGGGAGGAGCGTCGTGAGGGAGGGCGGCAGACTGGCGAGCATCCAGAACAGGACTAGGGAGCTGTTGGGTTTATGGTCCTTGGCACCGTCGGATGAGGACAGCCGAACGGAGGCAGACACGGAGGGAGACCGGAGGGGGTAGGAGAAGGGAGGGGTCGGGAGGGTCCCAACGAGGCAGGGTCCGTGGCGACCACGACGTGAGGGGAGGAGTGACGGGAGAGAGGTGAGGGAGGAGAGCACCTGGGAGGGGTCCGACGCAGGGCCCCGGCGGGGGAAGGCGAAGGGGGGTGGAATAGAGATTGGGGGAGAGAGCACTGGGGGGGGCCCGGAGGTCCTCAGGGGCAGAGGGGGGGGAACCCGATCGCGACAAGACAGGGGGTAAGGGACGGGGGAGGAGAGGGACTCCCACGGGGGTGTGCAGCGGAGGAGCAGGGGTGAGAGGCAACAGGGAAACCAAGGGGACAAACATGAGGAGGAGGGGCGGTTGCGGTGGGAAAGGTGGTGGCAATGGGCGGAGAAAGTCGACTGGGGACGCCTGTTTGGGGTGTCGGTGCTGCCACCGCACATCTATGCGCGGGTGCCCACGGGCACCCTTGGCGTAGTACGGAAGGTCATGGCCATACCACTGCTACGCTACACCACGCACCTGCGTGAAGCGGCGGGGCCTCTCCTACTCCAGGCGATGTCGTGCCTCATCCTCCGCACCCGGTCCCAGCAGCATCGCGGTAGCAACACGAAGTGGTTTGGACATCTGGCAGCCAGGTTCCAGTGGGGGGAGTGGGAGGCGCTCTTCGCGAAGGCGGTGCGACTTGCGAGATGGGCGGGGCGGGCCCTGCCCCCCACAGGTGCCAGGGTTGGGAGCAGGAGCTGCGGGACCAGAGACTCCAGAGGACAGTGAAAAAGTACCACCGAGGCAGCACGGCCAAGGCGTACGACGCCTTGGATGCGACGGACATGGCCCCACCGAGCCTAGAGGTGCTCACCAGCCTCCAGGCGAAGCATCCTGCGGTAGAGCAGCCGATGCCGGAGTGGCTACAGGATGAGATGCGGAGAGGAGCAGAATGCCTTCCGGATGCAGATAGCGTCCGGAGGACACTTTTGGATAGCAGCAGTGGGTCAGCAGGAGGGCCGTCGGGGCTGACACTGGACCACTTATGCCAGGTGGTGGTAGGAGATTTGAGACTGACCAGGCTCCTGGCACAGCTATTGGCGTCGCTGTGTAGAGGGCGAATCCACCCGACGGCCAGACGGTACTTGGCGGCAAGCCGTCTCATAGCACTAGCCAAACCCGATGGAGGGGTGCGGCTGATCGTGATAGGAGAGGCTATCCTTCGCCTCCTCTTACGTTGGATGGTGAGCATGGAGAGGTCGGAGATGGAGCGGGCGGTGGCACCTTTGCATCAGGAAGTGGGGACACAGGCAGGGTCCGACACAGTGTTTCATGCCATCAGTGAGCAGTTGCACAGGAGGCCGGACTGGGGAGTGATCAGCGTGGATGTGCGCAATGTGTACAACACGGTTGAGTAGGCGGCGATCTTCGAGGTATTGAAGAAGAGAGGGTTCGCGAGACTCATCCCAGGGCTGGCCCTATTCTACGTGGAGCCTTTGGACCTGCTCTTCCAAGGAGGGATGCAACCGACCGTTATTCGGTCGAAGCGGGGGATCCGACAAGGAGACCCCAGCAGCCCGTTCCTGTATGCACTGACCCAGCAAGAGGCACTACAGGCAACGCAGGCGGCAATGGAGGGGGAGGGGAGGGTGCAAGAATACTTGGACGACA
This sequence comes from Penium margaritaceum, assembly GCA_023375785.1. Classification (NCBI taxonomy): domain Eukaryota; kingdom Viridiplantae; phylum Streptophyta; class Zygnematophyceae; order Desmidiales; family Peniaceae; genus Penium; species Penium margaritaceum. Next base: position 13,611 of record SZWC01002707.1, read on the forward strand.
CATACTTGCTGGGTCCAATGGGCCGTCTAGAGGAGGCGTATGGGGCCCTTACGAGGACATTGTCAGCGGCAGGGATGGAGGTGCAACCGCGGAAGTGTCAGTTGTATGTGCCAGCCGAGAGAGGGGAGATACCAAGGGGCCTGGTGGAGATTCCACGCGTAGCGGAGGGGATGATGGTACTGGGGGCGCCGATCGGGCGCGAGGCCTTCTGCCTGCAGTGACTGGATGAGGCAGTGCGGAAAGTTGAGGCCTCGATGGAGGCCCTGCAGCAGCTACCGGACATGCATGCAGCGTTCAACATACTGTGCGAGTGTACAACGCGTCGCCTGCCGCACATCACGTGCCTTGTGCCACCGTCAGAGTGGTGGAAGGCGCATCTCCGGTGCTTTGACAAGAAGGTGGGATAGTGCCTGAGGGGGCTTCTAGGGTTGGAGGAGGTTCAGGGCGCAAGAGAGGGGCAGGCGGTGGCACATGCAGAGCAACAGGCCCAGCTACCCATTCGGAGGGGGGACTAGGGCTGACGTCCTTGGCGGACCTGGCCCCCCTCTCCTGGCTGTGCAGTCGGCTGCAGTCATGGCAGACTGTGCGGCAGTTGCTGGTGCAGTAGGAGCAGGCATAGGAGGGGACGGAGGGACATAGGGAAGCAGGGGAGTGGGCTGGTGCAGGGTTTGCGAAGCTGCGAGAGCGGGCGCTGAGGGGGTTATTGGAGGCAGTGCGGGGGAAGATACCTGAGTTGGAGGCATGAGAGAGTAGGAGTCCAAAGAGGTAATTCCAGGACCTTTGTGACATCCAGTACGAGGAGCTACTGGCGGGGCTACGTCGGGATGTGGCAGCGGACTTGGGGCCGGAGGAGTGGAGACCACAGCTGCAGCGACTGGCCGCAGTGCAGGGGGACCACAGTGGGGACTGGCTCCTTGTCCATCCCCGGTCGGTTACCGATAGGCTGTACATGGCGACAACAGACTGGAGAGTGGCCTACCGTTTCCGGCTAGGACTCCCGATCGCACATCTTTGCCACACGCCCCGCTGCTCATGTCGGGACCGTGCGGCGATACACCCGTGCGCACCCCAGCACGCACTTCGGTGCGCACTGGGGGGCGCACCGTACGCGGTCCACTATGCGGTGGTGCGGGAGCTGGCAGAAGTGATGCGAGAGAGTGGACTGGGAGGAGTGGCGGTAGAGCCAGAGGGGGTGCTGCCGGAGGGCCGGCCTGACATGACATGCCTCGACCCGGTGACTGCACATCTCTGTGTGCTCGACGTGGTGATCGCCGATCCACAGCGGCCCAGTCTCGGAGGCCGGACGGAGGAGAGGGCCGGGGTCGCCTGTGAGGAGGCAGTCCGGATGAAAGAGCAAAAGTACGAGCGGTGGAGGGGCAAGCGCGACAGGCGGGAGTTTTGCTTTTCGGTGATGGAGACCCTGGGGGCGTTCTCATGCGGCCTGGGCAGTTTGCTCAAGGCATGCACGCTGGCGACCCAGTAGAGGATGCAGCAGGTGGGGGGCTCCCCTGGAGTGGCGGTGCCGGTGAGTGCCGACTACAACCAGCGATTGGGCGTGGCGTACCAGCGCGCCCAGGCCCAGCAGACCTGCCGCCAGGCGGCGGAGTGGGCGCGTGACACAGCCCTGGTGGGCGACGTCGCACGGGCCAGGAGGACCCTGCTTGACCGCGGAGACGACCTGGAGCTGGCGGACGTGGGCTACGTCGACCGAGAGTAGAGCGCTAGGATAGGAGGATATGAGTTGTTTAAGGGCCTTCGGGCTATGGTCAGGAGAGGCGTGTGGTTTCAAGGGCCTTTTGCCTGAGGTCAGGATTGGAGTTTTGGTCTGAAGGGCGTACGGGCTGAGCACAGGACAGGAGGTTGTTGGTCTATTTATAAGGGCCTATGGGTTGAGTGCAGGAGAGAGTGGCTAAGGGCCTACGGGCTGAGTGCAGTCTTTGGTGGAGCTCATAAACCTAGAGGGTTCTGAGCATATGTGGTACTATGGTGGCTTGATGGACCAGAGGTCGGACACTCCTGAAAGGGCCACGTGCCGTATATATGGCCATGTACAATTCCCATTTCATTTAATGAGAGAACTGTTGTTGTTTTTGTTGTTGTTGTTGTTGTTGTTGTTGTTGTTGTTGTTGTTGTTGTTGTTGTTGTTGTTGTTGTTGTTGTTGTTGTTGTTGTTGTTGTTGTTGTTGTTGTTGTTGTT